>MIQA02019375.1:0-38883 GCA_001887855.2 Sclerospora graminicola
CTGTAACAGCTAGCCTGTTACACCTGGTAGCACTTTGTGCTCCGTCTAAACGACCACTGTTCGTTCCGTTCCGCTAGTTAACTAGCGGAGCGAAGAGTTAAGAGCCGCCCGACCGTCATAACGACGGTCAGTGATCGTGAACGCGAGCGACAGCTCGCGCAAGACTTAGTGAGGGAAACTTTCTCTCACTTTCCACAAAGAAGTGTGGATACTGTGGTGGAGATGATGCGGATCATGGGGACCGACATCATCACCACCCCCGAGGTAAAACCTGGGAGGAAGCTTTAGAAACAGTGAGCCGTTTCAAGAGGGATTACATAGACCCTCAGGTGCGTTTCGCGTCATTAATGTCGCGGTCGCCACCAACAACGCCCACAGCGAGCGTTGATGTAGTAAAGGCGCGGATTCCGCCCTTTACTGGCGAAGGGGGTGAACCCCTTCGTAGATGGTTCGCAGAGGTGGAAGATGTCATCTCTGCGCAAAAGATTGTGGACTCACGTTCACAAGCTTATTTCGCCACCACATGCCTGGGCGGTCGTGCCAGGGCATGGGCAATGAGCCGCAGATCCGCTGATGAATCAGCAATCCTGACGTATCAGGATTTGAAAGCTGAGCTGAAGCTCAACTTCGAAGCACCAGAAATGGAGCTTAGTTGCCGCGAAGAGTTCATGGAAATCAAGCAGGGTAAGCTTAGTTTACAAGCTTATGCTCAGAAAATACAATATTTGCTGTCAAATATTGTATAAGCCGGTGTCCCCTGCCATGCAGGTCACTGGCTTTATGAAGGGACTGAACGACGGTCCCATCAAGCAAAGTCTATCGAATTCCGCCAAAGACTCTGAGGGATGCTATAGATCAAAGCATCCGAGAGGATTCAGCATGCGTTCAGCAGCAACGCATGCTGGGGTTAGTCGAAAAGCTCAACAGCCTTTCGACTTTAACTCAAGTTGTGGGTGCTGCGTGCACAAACCTTCTTACTCGCTGCATTCAATCTCACCTGATCTCCCTGGCGGGGGAGCTCTGCATTTCCGAGCACTCAATGATTGACTATCTTACTGTGCTTACATTACAGGGTATATGCAATATGCATTCACTCCCACTTAGCATCCATGCGTCCTTTTGTAGAACATTTTATCCATAACGATAATAAGTCCTTTATTTCAAACCAATTTTCATTCGGAGTTCCACAACCCTTGGCACATGCAAAGTTTTCGTGAGTAGGTCTGCAACTATTTCTCCACTCGCCACATGTTCCGGCTTGACAATTTCTCTCTCTGCGAAATCTTTTAGAAAATTTAGCTTTACATCAATATGCTTGGCAGTCGCTGCACTTGCTTCGTTATGTTTGTGTTTAATCGTCGCTTGATTGTCATTTTTTTGGACAATTGGTGCCTCGATTTCGCACAATTTCCTCGAAAAGTTCTTTTAGCCCCAGGGCTTCTCTCCCTCCGACTACAGCAGCAACGAATTCCGCTTCGGCAGTCGACACTACCACAGTGCCCTATTTCTTACAATACCAACTCGCAATAATTCCATTTACGAAGGTAACATTTTTTACTGACAGACTTTCTGTCATCGCTGTCGATAGCGAAATCCGCATCGCTGTAGCTGCAATCCTTGGTGGTGATTCGCTTCCATCATTCGATTTCAACATCAACTTTAACTGTCTTGTTCCTTTGAGGTACCTGGTCACACGCTTCGCCAGCTTATTGTCAGCCAAAGATGGAGGATGCGTGTGGCGGGTCGCTCGGTGCACTGCAAAAATAATGTCGGGTCGTGAACATCGCGATATCCATAACAAACTTCCAACTAAGGATTGGAAATTCTTGTTGGTGTTCTTCCATTAGACTTGTAACACTTCGTTTAAACCATCTTTAATCTGCGTGGTGATTTAACCACGCTCGCGTCTCTTAAATCATGCGTCTCAAAGCATCTCCTTAATTGTCAGTTCTTGATCAAACGTTTAGCCTTCTTCTGGTCCTCCTTCGATCCTCATACCGAGAAATTTCTCCACATTTCAGAGATGTTTTAATTCCAAAATCATCATGTCCTTGAAGAAATTATCCACTAGGCACATATCTGCCCAGTAACTATAGATCCTCTACTTAAACACCCAGAATGATAGTACCATATTCACCTGCTTCAGCAAAAATACATGTGTCCGTCAAACACTACGTAAAATCCATGTCCACTAATGTCTTGCGAAGTAACTCGTACCGGAGTCTACCCGCTTGTTTTGATCTATACATATTTTTAACCAATTTTAGCACAACTTCTTTCTCGGACACGGCGCCAATTTCTTACAATTTTTCTTTGTCAATATGCATTCCTTGGGGTATGCAAGGTTTATGTCATATTGTCCCTCCATGTCGGCCTTTGGGTATGCACTGGGTACGTCCCCATGCCTCGCAGGTACCCCCCATACTATAGCCATGACTAATATAACCTTCATGTTACTCAATTCCATAACCGTAGAGAAAGTAACGAAATAATTTTCACCGTAAATTTGTTTATCTCCACGTGCAACCAATAGCGCTCGACTGGGCCATCAGCTTTTAGTTTCGTCTTGTACACCCACTTGGTAGGAAATGGTCTTTCTTCCTCTGTTTTTCGTACTATTTTCCACACTCGGAGCTCCTCAAGTGCCTTGATCTCGGTCTGCCTGCTGTAGTCCACTAATCCAGTTCCTGCTTCCGTGAGCTTCCTTAAAATTCTTTGGGTCTGGTAATGAAAGCCAAGTTTTCGGTCCACTTGTGTCCGTAACAGCGAAGGTAACCGTCAAATTTTCGTTTTCATTTTTATTCGTGACATTTTCTCGTTTTTTCTACGATATCATCTTCTTCTTGCTGTTTCTTCCGCTTGTTATTTCTAACTCGTTCGCCTTTTGCGTTATCTTTACTTTGCGTCCTGATTTTCGTGGTCTTCTTTCGGAATTTCTTACGATCAATTCTGTGTCCTGCTGTCTGGAGTCTCTTTTTGCCTCCTGTTGTGAATCTTCTTGGTTATTTTTGCTTGGTCTCTGAATTCGAGCTGGCCGTCTTGTTCATTTGCTAGTAGCTCAGATATCTTCTTGCTTGCCTCATTGCTTAAGGTCTTAATTTTTCTGACGTGCCTTGTAGTGGTAACCACTCGGTTCTTTAGAAGAAACACTTTATACCTTTTGTTTTTTTTCCAAAATCAAAGCTCTTTCTGCGTGTTGTGCCAGCGTTTTTTCTGGCGTCTCGCCACGTGAACCAAATATAACAATATCCGTAACAGTCGTATATTTTTAATTACACTTCAAATGGTCACACCCTTTTTGGATTTGCCCTCGAAGGGCTGCGGTTCAGAATATACGATGCGTATTCTGCCGCTTCCACCAGTATGCTAGTGGCACACCAGAACCAAAAATCATGCATCGCACCATATTAATAAAGACTCGATTTATTTTCTCTGCTTTTCCGTTCGATGCAGGGCTTCCTGTCTCCTTAATTTGTCTTCTAACACCCGTTCGCTTACAGAAGAGATCTACATTTCGATACTCTCCATCTCCGTCTGTTCGAAGGACACGAATTTGACAATTAAATTCATTTTCAAACCGTGCGAGAAAATTTTTAAAAATATCTTTGCTATCTTATCATTTGTGTGAGCGGCAAATACTCGCACGTAATTGAAACAATGATGTGAAAATCTTGCAGTGGTCCTTCTTGAACCTGCACTTCACAATCGTTCGTCAAAACATTCATGAACATGTAGTCGAAATTAACTGTGATATTGACGTGATTCGTTGTACTCAGAGAGGCTGCACCGACCACTTTAACTTAAAGTAAAACCTCATTTTTGTAGACCATTTCCATTATGTGTCCGTAGGCCCTCAAAATGCATCTTTTCTTGCGCAAACAGCCCGGTGGTATCAAATTTTGGGATAGCTTTGGTGCGTAATACACGTCTGTGAGCACAAATTTTGTGCATTTGCTAGCCGTGATAGACAACGTCACACACCCAACCTTTGTCACACTCAGGCTGCCTCCATCAGGCAACATTAAGTTGTCATCTTGGCTACATTTCTTAGCTCCTTCCAATAATGCTTCATTTGACACCATGAAGACTGGCACCGCTGTCGGTGATCCACATATTTTCATCTAAGAGCAAATTTACTCTCCGTTCGCTTGCAAACTTCTCATTCTTCTCGACTGTCGACAATACAAATGTTGTCGTTGCTCTCGTCGCCTTGACGTCCTGTTGTTCCTCTTTTTCGCGCCTTTCCTGAAGTGCCTTTGTATGCGGCCTTCTTTGCGACAGTTGTAACAGGTTCTCTTCCTTGTCTGTTCGTCATACGAATTCACCAGGATTCATGCCGTCTTTTCTTTACCTTTCGCGAGTCGGCTTCCATTCTTGCGTCCACGCGATAATTTCTTGCGCGTGTTGCATATGATCCTCGCGCTGTGGGTTATATGTGATCATTAAGCCCATTTTTAGGCTAGGCATCATATTTCATGATGTTCTCGGCGATCAATTTTTCGTGAGAGCCACACCAGCCAAAGCCACTAGGTAAAGAAAATGCTAGATCCACGTCCTGCGTCGATCGTTCTCTGCGGCGAATGAAGTTGCAACCGGGTGATGAACCTTGAAAGCATGAAACATTTGATCCAAGACAAAGTATAATTCTTGTGAAAATTTGCAACATGTAGTTATATTGGCTTGAACATAACTAGCTGTAACACTTTCTAAATGTTCGCTCAATTTGTCCAACTTGAGGCGCACCGTTCACGTGAAACCAGACGCCAATTGTACGACTCCAACTGCCTCTATGAACAGGTGGGCCCATTGCCTATAACCGGCTTCAAAACCGGGGTAAATTTCCACACCCGTAAAGTTTTGTATAGTTAATCTTGGATTCTTTGTAGATCCACCCGTGCGGAATTGATTTCCGGCAGGTCGATCAAACATGCCTACAGCTCCTTGTGCTTGATCGCTTTGCCCGCTTCCATGTGGCGCGTGCCATCCGCCACGACATTCGATTCCGTTATCTCCACCTAAGTCGTGGATCGCCATTTTACCTCCAAACTGACCATTTTATTCACTGTCTCTATAAAAAACTTCCATTGTCAGAACCTTTGATTGACTTGGGTGATAGGATGGAAGCCTCGTCTTGCAGCCTTTCTTCTTCCATCGCAGCAATCTTTCTTTCCGGGCGCTTCATATACGTACGTATAGCCTGTAGGAAGATGTATCCTGTATTTCCTGTGACTACGTAGACCGGTTAGTGTCTTGGGCAGCCCCGGGTAATCTATGAGTTGGGTCCGACGGTTTGTCTGGAGGCTAGATCGGCTCGGATAAGTAGTTGTTCTTAAAAAGAGAAAAAAGGAGAAGTGTATCAAAAATGTTAAAAGATTTAAAACCTAAAATCTAACTTAACATTTGTATGTATGCATGTTCATAGAAAATTTGTATATTGGATGTGGCCACGGTTTTGGTCAAATTCACTAACTTCGAATTTTTATACCACTGATCTACGGTAATTTCGCATCATATAGAATGCTGGGTAAGCTATAATATCACCACATCCCAACACTCCTTCCAAAATTACTGTGATTCTTCCTTTTTCAACTTGAGCGACACAAAATCTTCAGTTTCGTGTTTAACCATAGTATAACAGAGACGCCAATGAAAAAATCATAAAAGTAAATAACTTTACTTCAAGCCAATTTGTGCCCGTTACTCCATGATTCTCGGCGCGTGCAAAGTCTTCCTGAGTAAATCAGTAATCATTTCTTCGCTAGCCACACGTTCCGGCTTCACCGCAACCTTCTTAGTAAAAGCTTTCAAAAACTTCGGTTTAACGTCCTTAGAACTGACCGCACTTACTTCATTTTGCGTCTGCTTAATTGCTGCTTGATTACCAATTTTCAGTATAATTGGAGTCTTCGACTTCACTCCAATTTCATCGAAATGTTCTTTTAAATAAAGAGCCTCTCTCCCTCCTCCAGCTGCAACAAACTCCGCTTCTGCTGTTGACGGCGCTACTGTGCCCTGCTTCTTCCAGCTTCAATCTGCAATTACCCCATTCATGAAAATAAAATTTGTGCTGATACTCTTCTGGTCTTCACGGTCAGTAGCAAAATCAGCGTCACTGTAGCTGATAAATCGTAATGGTAATTTTTCTTCTTCATCACACTTCAAATTTAACTAAGTGTCATGCACCTTTTAGGTACCTCGCAACACGTTTCGACACCCTGTAATCTGCCAAAGTAGGTGCGTGGGCGTGTCGAGTGGCTCGATGCACTGCGAAGGATATATCGGGTCTCGCAACCCGCGATATCCACAATACGCTGTCAACTAGCGACTGAAAGTCCTTAACTGTTGGCATATCTCCACATAACTTCGATGGTAAAAGTCATTTAATCCATCAGTCATCTCCAACTCCGGTATTGGAGTTTTCACAGTATTTGCATCCATTAGCACGCTATTCACAAAACAATGGAGTGCCGCCTGAAAAAATTTTGGCAAAAACTTGACGGCAATTCCTATGCCCGAGTTTTTCTCCGAGGAGGAAATGAAATTGCTCAAAGCACTGTACTCGGTCACAAATTCCCGTATGAAGTTCCTAAAACAACCAAAAAGTATCCTTTCATCATTCTTCTGCGTGAGTGTATATCAAGTCGAAACACTTGAGAATATTGCATCGAAAGGAGGTATCGTGTTCAGTTCAGCGGAGATGTTCGTAAAAGAAAATGACGAGCTTTCAAGTAGTGCTCGTTCAGATATCGCTTTATTCAATCGTTGTTCTGGCACCTTCAAAAACCCTAGAGCAAGTAAACACTGTGTTTAGAAGAAAAAAGAAAGAGAGAAATCACGTCCCTCTCACTTGAGCTCCAGGATGTCTCGCTCCGTGAATTTCCTGTGTGGCGAACAGTCAAGAGGATGTATCTAAGGTTCGACTACATCGAGCTCTCACTTGTTATGACGTCATTGGGGTGACTTCAGTAGATGACGTCATTGGGGTGACATCAGTAGATGACGTCAGAAGTAGAAGGTCCCATAAATCTTAAAGGTGGCAATAGGTTTCCAAACTAAACATTGCATTCATTTTTTGTTTTAACGACACGTCCCCAAAACATTTAAGACCCCGCTCGAAACCTTTTCTAGAATCTTCAAGAGCCAAAGATGGTAGCGCTTACATGGGATCACGGCCTGGAGGGTGTTTTTCCGGAAATGCCAGCGATAAAAACGAATCAAATCCACGTGCTGATGGTGCGACCGGGTCAGCTGCAAGCTGCTTCTATCAAGAAGCAACTGCAATACAAGGAAATGAGCATAGAAGCTTCGTGTCACAAGTTCTTGGATTCGTTGGCTCTAAACCTCAGCGTCTTATACAATTTTCGATGTAACGATTGTCCGACGCTTGAAAATTTCTTCCCCATGCTTTTCAAGCATATCAGTAATCATCAGCTCTTGATCAATTAGGTAACCATCGTGGGGATTTCCCTCAATCCTCATACCAACATTTCCTAAGTCATTGAACTCCAAAATTTCCCATGCTTCGAAAAAACTCGTTCACTAACGACACATCCGATGCAGTGACTAATAAGTCATCAACATAGACTCCAAAAACAATAGTTACACGCTCATCAGTCCGCACAAGCACACTAGTGTCAGCCAGGCAGTGCGTAAAGTCCATGTCAGTCAGTGTTTTATGTAATAACTCAATACCACAATCTCCGTGCCAATAGAGATTCCGCTTTAACTTCAGTACGATACTCCAAATTCCTTTTACTTTTCGCTCAGAATTTGCATACCCTGTGATATTGCAGGTGAATTTTGTAACCTTCTTCAGTTTTAGCCTTGGGGTAAGCACTAGGTAACATCCCCGTGCCTTGCTGGCACATCCCATACAATAGCCATAATCAGGATTACTTTCATATTGTTTAATTCCATTACTGTAGAGAATGTTACAAAATAGTCTTCACCAAAAATTTATTTATCTACACGAGCTTCAAGTCTCGCCTTGTAACGTTCAACAGTGTCATCAGCCTTTAGTTTTGTCTTGTACACCCACTTAGTGGGCAATGGCTTTTTACATTCATCTCTACGAATGATTTTCCACGTATTGAGATCCTCGAAAGACTTTATCTCAGCCTTCTCTGCTGCTGTCCACTTGCCAGAGTGTTTGCCTTGGTGTGATTCGAAATGATTTTTGGGGTCTGGCACAATTTTACTATCATTCAATAAATTCATAGCAAGCACAGCAAATGCAAAAACGAATTTTCACTATAATCACTGCATTTACAGGATCTCCTTCCACAAAATTCTGCGTTTTCGTGACTTTCTTGCTGTTTTTTCGACCAGAGCAATTGCCTTAGGTGTCGTTTCCACTTTTCGGCCTGATTTTCTCGGCTGCAGCCTTAGAAGCCGCACTCGAATCACTTGCTCGAGATATCTCCTTCGATGCAGCACTTTTCTCTTCGGATGCATCTTCTTCTTTGTTGGTTAGTTCCATATCATCACCATTATTTTCTTCAAGTGAGCGAATCAACTTTCGATTGTCATCACTATTTAGAGTCTCAATTTGTCTCACATGATGTGTAGTCGTCACTACTCTGTCGTTTAGATGCAAGAATTTATAGCCTTTAATTTCGTCATTCTTGCTCAAAGTTAATACCTTCTCTGCGTGCTTTCCAAGTGACGTTTTCTTGGCATCACGCCACATCATACGAGGCGACCCAAAAATAACAATATCCATGACATTTGTTGGCGTTTTCGTCAGAATTTCAATTGGTGATGCTCGCCTTGGATTTGATCGCGTTGGACTTTGATTGAGTCTGTAGTTGGCATACTCAGCAGCCTCAGACCAGTACACCTTTTTTCAGTCATTTGCACCAAACCCGCAATCATTTGCACCTCGCCTCAATGATTTGCATCATAAAATATCGAAAATGATACACTGCAAAACATGATATCAAGATAAAACACATATTTTGCTGAAATGATTGCAGACCATTACAGATCTGCAATCATTTCAGCAAAAAACCGCACTCAGGAGAGCTCTCTCCTTACTTTCGTGTCGCGATATTTCTGGTCTCGACAGCCCTTATGTATCCGAATTTACCGTGTGGATGAAGCGTCTCGATGTGGACAATGAAAGCAAGGCGGATTTTCATCAAGCAAATACGAAATATACAATTTATTTTCCGCTTGATGACCAAAGTGACGTGATTGCTGGAAAGAGCTGGGCTTCTCAGCTGAAGCGATACCTTTCGACCTTATTTCTTCTAATAGTGGGCTGGCTTGTGTTATTGAATACCTCGTGCTTGTCGATCGGATTCTGCTGCTGCTGTTGTTGCCAGAAGGTGCGTCGAAAGCGACGACAAAGGATGGTGCAGCAGCAGCTTTTTTTCAAGCCCAAGTAGCCCAAAACGACTACGAATATTCGGTGTTGCTGATGGCATTGGCAGATGTGCTCTTAGAGCCGAAAATGCTCGTGAGTGGGAGCTGTCTGGAGTGCTGCGTTACTTCTGATAGCGAGCAAAGGCTTATGCAAGCTTTCATCTTACAAAATCTCTTGCCGTTACTAGAAAGTGAGCGTCAAGGCACTCGATTTGTCTTTCACCTTGTAGCAACCGAGTTTCGAAAGAAAATTGACACCATAAGCGAGCGTTCATTATCTCAGTACCACAGCTTTTTGCAGCTGGTAAAGCACTTGCCGATTTCTGCCGTCTTGTGGAAGCAAAGTGGTTGAAAGCGTTGTTACCTCCTGACGTCGATACAAGTACGTTGGTTCGGAGAGATACCGTATCAAATGTGAAATATCTACTCGACAGGCTTATTGTGCACGTCGACATGCTTCCTGTGTAAGTTGTTGCTTTGTGTCGGGCTTGTGTCAATTTGTTTCCACGAGATGATGCTCGAACAAGGTGTTCGATGGAATTGTATGCTGTGCATATCGTTTTCTTCACATTTCCTTGGACCAGCGCTGTGGTCTTTCTCGAGTTATGTACCTAATTTGACTCTATCGCTTTAATAGAAAAAGACGTTGCAAGACGTGGCTAATGAGATCGTCGGCTTTGCAACTGTGTGGACTGATTCTTTTTCCTCAAAGTTTCAAAGCGGGAGTGCTAAACGTCAACTCAACATTTACACATCTGGAATTCATCTCAGATACAAGTACGAAGCTGCGTTGAAGAAAACTGTCATTCGATAGCTGTTACTAGCTCGTGGTGACCCAAATACATACAAAGCGGATATTGATTGCGAACTGATGGGATTGTGTCAGCCACCCTCCCTGCAGTGGTGTGCAACAATACAATTCCATTGCGACTGGAATTGTACCTGTTGCACCCACTGCAGTTTGAAAGTCAGGGACACTACAGGTATTTATGAGAAAACAACCGGAAGGTACAGCACGCGTGACAATCAGCAACGGTCTGGTTACTCTTCGACCACTCGTACGACCAGCACAACCACTTTAACACGAGTTACAACCTCTTTTTACAGCTGCACATTGACGTCTGGCTGAGAAATTGCATCAGGCGGGGCCACCAAGCCATACTATTGACGACTCTACACGTCACTTGGCAGTAGAGTTACCGTCCCAAAGCGTATTCACATCGGCTAATGGTGGTGCGGCAAGCGTTCGACGTGTTCGTCAAGTTTTGCGAGCAATTTATCATTCGGATTTCATCATGAAGATCTGCGGTCATCATGTCAGTGGCTTCAGCCTGAATGCCAATTAATGGATTTCTTTGGTCGTCTTGGCAGACAATACATAAAGCTGTAGTTGTAGTTGCATACTTTACAATTGATGGCTGTTGTGTTAACCGTTGCCTCAGCGGCGCCTCTTGGCAGTAGGGGGCTCTGCAATTTACTAAATGATATTACCTCACAAGTACGATAAATAACGAAATATAAAAATTTAAGAGTCGACGGTGCAAATCATTGAGGCGAGGTGCAAATGATTGCGGGTTTGGTGCAAATGACTGAAAAAGGTGTACATCTGCGGTAAGCCTGATCCAAAAACCATACAACGGACCTTATTGAAAATGGTCTTATTCATTCGCTCGGTTTTGCCGTTGGAAGCTGGACTTCCGGCCTCAGTGATTTGTCGTCTCACACCCGATCTATTACAAAATAAATCAACGTTACAATACTCTCCACCTCCATCAGTCCGTAGGATGGATACGACAACTAAATTCATTCCCAAACCAAACCAAGAATGCTCAAATTTCTAAGCCGATTATTCTTTGGTCTTTGCAGTTGGAGTGACAATCCACAAAAACTACAGTACAATATAGCGATTACCACCCCTATCCCTGGTAATTGGACCTTTCCGGTCACTACAAATGACACCACCAATACGGTAAATGGATGAATTTTGACCTGTGTCCTTTTGCGATTGTTGCGACTTTGTTGCCTTACCCTATGCACAGGTTAAACAGTTGGATCTGGTTTTGTCCGTCAATACCCGACGCTGGGTCTCTAGCTAGCCTTTCCACATTATCATGCGCTAGATTTAAGATGGAATTGGTACAGATTACCTTCTTGTGAGACATCACAGGTGTTATCTGTCCCCACATTCATTGCCATATCGTAAATGCTTGCGACACACTTAATTTTTTGAACGGTCGCAATTTCGCGGTAAATACGTAACCGCAAACATCAACATCAAAACGTACATCATTTCCAGACATCATTTGCACGTTTTGTCCATTGTCTCTCAAACCACATCCGTTTCTTCGTAAACAACCTAGTGAAATATTTGCTAAATTTGGCGCAAAATAGAAAATAGACTTCTGTTAGCACGATAGTGGGTTTATCATTACACTACAAAATTTTGTCACCTTTAACACTGCGCCATCTGGCACTAGCAGGCTTCATCTTCACTGCAATCTCTTGCATCATCCAGGAATGCTTCACTTGACACTAGGTGCCGGCTTGCACCACTGTCAATAATCCAAGTGTTATCAACCGTAAATATATCCCGTTTTGGATAAATTTTATATTCAGCCTCAACTTCAATTGTCGACAATACGAACTGGTTATTACTACTTGCGTCAATTTGACGCTATCCTCGTCGCTCGAAACGCTTGTTAACTTCTTTTTAACGCCTTGTTTGCAGTTTCTTTGAAAGTGACCTTCCATTCCGCAGTTGAAGCAGGTCCTCTTCCTTCTTTGCTCGTCAACTGAATTAACCATGCTCCTCACTGGCTTTCTGGACTTCAGTGCGTCGTTCTCCAGCTCTTGTGCCAATGCGACGAGCTCATGAGCATGTTGTAAATGATCCTCACGTTGAGGGTTGTAACGAAACAGTAAACCCAATTATAAGCTTGGAGCGGCATATTTTAAATACTCTCCACAATTAAATGTTCATGAGACCGACCTTCTCTGGCTAATGCCACCAAATGCAAATAATGCTGCGTTCACGATCTGCGTGGACCCTTCTCAGCAGCGAACAGCTGTGGATATATTGAATTTAAATGCATTTAGCATTTGGTCCAAAACAAAATATAGTTGCTGGAAAATCTGCGACCATGTCGAAATATTTGCTTGAAATTTTTTTCCTGCGACTCCCTCTAAATACTCACTTAGTTCATTCACCTTCAACTGTTCCGTCCATTCGAATCCAGACGATAATTCAATGGCTTCAGTGAACAAGTATGCCCACTGTTTTAAGCCAAATCCTAAACCATAATATATTTCAGCCCCAGAAAAATTCTGAATAGTCAATTCGGGATGTTTACACTTCCAGTGGGAATAAAATGCTGTTGTGAGTGACGCTCCGTGAGGGGGGCAATTCCTCCCACGACTCCTTGCTGGATTCTTCCGGGTAGCTGTGCCTGCTGTACATTCTGGCATCACCACGCAACGCACCACCCCGCTTAATGCCATTTTCATCGCTAGGATCATTCAATGTCATCCGTTTACCAAACGGCCCATAATTTTGCAATGTTTCGCGAAAAGCACTTGCATTTTCACTTCTGTGGGTCATTGGTGAGGTGCTAGGGGCTGCTGACTCCGACGGTCACTCCCCTTCCACTGACCCTCTAGACCAGTAACGCCTCCACATCTACATCGGGGATTTTACCTTTTTCGTTCTCAATATCCAGGAGAGCAAACGAAGCCCTTCTAAAATAAGGGGGCTTCCGCGCAAAGATTTGAATTCCACAATCCCAGCGACCTAAACACACAACAGCAACATAAACAAATACATCAACTAACAACCATCCATTGTTTGACCAGATAGCCAATGACTTGGTTAGTGTAAATTACATTACGATCAATGAAATAAACGACACGTATGATCACCACCTACATCGTATCCACACCACCCATATTTTTATTATTTTCACCTACACGTATTCGCAATATATATGAGTAACCTATTTACTATTTTTTGATATCCAGCCGAGTGCCCTGCACCGCCACTGCGTCTCCATACAAAACCGCCCGTATCCCCATCGATCCAGCCCATCCTGTATGTGATATTTATTTTACCATTGTACTTGTTTATAATATATTATGCATAACGTTTAAGATGCATGGTTGTTCTGATGTTTTTCCTAATTATAATTATATATGTTTCTGATATATGCACTTTTAATTTTTACTGAATGTCGAGTGCCGCGCATGCGGCCTAAACTGTATCCCTCAAGGCGTGGTAGTGCTTTAACAAAGAAGCGATAGCCGTTAAGGCGTAGCTGTCGCAACAGCAATGAATAGAAACAACAAGAAACAGCCAAATTTGAACATAACTTTTATTAAAAAAAGCTTAATCGTTGTATTGAAACGTAACTTTCTTCGCATTCCGCGCATGGGATAGCAGGTCTTTTGTGCGACGGTTCGCGCGTTTATTTTTTTGCGTCTCTTGTCACGGAGATCCTTGAGTGCGCTCTTTCGAACATTCGCCACTGGTCCCCAAGTTAAGTTCCAGTCAATTAGCACGCGCGATCACCATCGATAACTGCTTCGGCCAGAATTGATCGGAGCTGGAGGCATACTCGAGATTGCGATCAACCAGATCGTACTTCTTGTGCGTATCGAGGTCGATGCGTTGCCGCGGAAATCGATTCAGAATTTTAGCCGTGACGCCCTCTAAGTTCCGCATAGGTAATGTCAATTTCAACATGTACTTATTTACATACTTAAGCAAATTCCGAGAAGCTTGGTTGGTAATCAATCCTCCGCCTGGACGTTCACGGAGACATTCCAAACACCATCCGCTATAAAATATTAACGAACCGATGAATCGTTTGCTTCCATGGCGGGGACTACCACAATAACGGATTAAACCCTTCCCACACTCTTGCACTTAAGTAGCTTAGTTCACACCTCTATCAGTCAATAGTGATCATTTGAAACGGCTGAATGGCAAAAAGCATTGGTTCGTACCGTTTAAAGTCTATATATACATTTTGTTTCGAGTATTTCAGTAATTAACACCCTAAACAAATCATAACTTAAATAAACCTGAAAAAACGATGAGCTTTGCCATCTTTAATATCAATTGACACGATATCATAACCAGAATTGCCAACTATCTGGTTGGGATTGAACGAAGACCACTCCCGCTATCTTGCACTGGTCGCTTCGAATTATGAGCACTTTCACTGACGACAAATTTTCTCTAGCGATAGAGATATCGATGCTTATTCGCGAGGCTTCTTGCGGCGAATGCCTACCTGGGAAAGCTGCTACCCTGGAGAGATTTATCACAATTGTTCGCGGTCTTACGCGCAAGGAAAAGCGTGCAAGCATTCTTACAGCCACCACGACGCGTTCGGTCTACTGGTGATCGTCTCCGATTCCACTACTATCTTCCATATGTTGGTCGCGTGTGCAACCCGTAATTTCTGGAAGAATATGGAATATCGTCGACCACCTTAGCTTGCTATCGACGCATGATTCGTGAAGTCAAAGTTCTCGACGAGTACGAAATTAAAATGTAGAAGAAGAGTAAATATATACTTTCTTTGCGTTTAATCTAAGTGAATGCAATGTCTGGTCAATACTTCACGCTCTACATTCGAATTCTCTTCTCGATAGCTATTGCATGACCCACATTCAAAGGACGGCCCTTGCTGCGTAGCTTGCCCTTTACTTCGAAAGTCCTCTTGACTTGCACGCCTTCGACCGGTAGACCTTCGTCGGGTATCAAGTGAGAACAGTAGCCCATCTTCAACATGTTACGACAAAAGCAGGATGAATCGTCCACATCAATTATCCAGGCTGCATTTGGTTGATCAATGGTCTCCATTTCTTTGTCCGCCTGGTAGATGTTGAGAGCGCCTTGTTGTAGACAGTTTGATTGCGATGCCCTACTGTTTGGTAAACACGAATGCCCCTCCCTTTCATTAAAAACGCAATGGATCCTGGGTGGTGCAACTTGACCGATTACATTCCGCCCTTCTCGAGCATTTAAAATCGCCTACTTATGTAATTGGGGATGTGGATAGAAAACTAACACTTTGTTCTGGTATTCATTCCATTCCTCGATTTTGAAATCGGTCGTAGACTTAATCTTCCAGTAAATTCCGGTTGCCTGTTGTTGTAGGGAGACCGTTTACAGTATCCTCTCCTTCAACCTTTCCAGAAGTAACCACTTGCCAGTTATATCCCACAAGAAAGGACGGAGGTTGAAATAATCGCATACTTGGATATCTACCGATGTATTCTCCTACGGATACCCTTGGTGAAGCTAAGGTGGTTGCGCCTAGCCAGCGACACAGCTCATGATATGTACGTTAGTGATGCAGAGAAGGCATAACCTCCCATGAGAACTTGTCACGAGAAATCCGGCATATTCGTAAAGCAACAATGACTGCTTCCGGAATCCTGTCGTATTTTCTTGCAACAAGCCTGGACGAATATTCTCCTCGGATCCATGGATTTCTGCCCAATTGAAAGTTCCCCAGTACGCCTCTACAGATGAAGACAACAATCCGTGATGAGGGATTTTTATCAATGTCTATGGTGAGTGTGAGCCGTTGTCCTGGGACCATTCCACATGATGGGTTCTTTGAATTTACCTGAATAATCATAAATGTTACGTGTTTGGACACATACCCAGCCAACCAGGTCCTAACCAATGTCCCAGTTCCTCCATTAAAACAGATGGTTTCCGATTAATATACTAAGAGTGAATTGAATTCTTCTTACAACCCAGTCTGGGGGATATATAAGGACATGTATCTTCATTTCCAAAACCTTTCCAAGCACGCTTGTACATATCATCAGGCGTGATCAATCATTTTACTGCTTTCTTCAATCGTTGAGCTCGAATAGCTATAGGAAGCACAACTAACCCGACTCCACCTGCTTACTTCGGTGTGTAAATTAAATTTGGTGAGATCTTGTGCCTGACGCTGCCTTCTTCCTTTGTGGCCATCCTCCAGATAAAACGTTTTTGAAATTGAATTAACCGTTTCATTACAGCCACTGAAGTGTCAAACGCTTTGGCCGTAAACAGAACAGAAGGGATACTGACTGCGTTGAACAGGGTGACTCTGACAGCAAATAACAATCTACACTGGGTCACCGTTACTAATCTCCGTTGGACATTTCTAAGTCTGAGCGCCCAATTTTTATTTCTATATTGCCATGTCCTATTTCATACCCGATATAGCGGACGAATCCATCACTTTTAACCACTGGTATGTCATACCAGTCTGTAATATCGATAGTTGGATCCAAAAATAGAAAATAGTTCTTCTTAAGCTGTACTTGTAGACCAGATAAATAACCAATTCGTGTTACAAGCCGTAACGCAGGGGCTACTTGCGCTGCCCTTTTCAAGAAAATTGTAGAATCGTCAACGAAAGCGGAAATTTTGTGCTCTAATTCCGAAAGTCCTTCTACTGGACTCAAACCCTCCAAATCTGAAAACTGCTTAATCGCCAGGGCCAAAAGCTCAACCGCAATTATGAATAGTAAGGTTGTCAAAGGGCGTCCCTGACGAATACCGGATGTCACCTTGAAAGTATTCATAATATCACTCTTAACTAGGAATTCGGCTGATGTCCCCAAATGCAATGTCCTCATCAATACAAAAAAGCCTTCCGAAAATCCAAATAGGGCCAGGGTGGCACACAAATATTCACGATCTAACGAATCATAAGCCTTTGCAAAGTCCAATAAAAGTATCCCCGCACTGTCCTGTATTGTCGAAGCTGTTTGGAGAGAACGATTCTGTAAAATAGCCATCATAACTGCAACCGCCTTATCCATCCGGCGACCGTGGACAAACCCTTGTTGGGTGCCCCCAATAAGCTGACTTAGAAAAGACTGTAACCGTGTTGCAAGAATCTTTGCAAAATAATTATAACTTGACTGCAAAAGAGAGATCGGCCTGTAATCCAAAGCATTGTTCGATTCTCCTTCTTCCGCAATGGAATTATAGTGGCTTGTAAGAACGAGGCTGGTGGCGGCGCACCCCATAAACAGCACAGCACATTGTACTCCTGTAATAGAGGTTCCAATAAGTCATCCACATAATCCTTATAAATTTCGTTACTGATACCATCCGGCCAGGAGCTTTACCTCGATCTAGACCTTTAATTGCGACTCTCACTTCGTCCTCAGTGATTGTCTCCATTAGATAAGCATTTTGCCAATTTGTGACTAGCCGTTCTTTCGGAATTGTCATAAATTCGTGTAATTCAGAGAGAACGTTGGGCGGGCAGAGCCGGTCTGGTCTTTTGGTCATGATGCCTTGCCATGTCGACACAAAGTGATCTGTAATAGAGAGAGATTTACTAAGGTAAACTGCCAATTTAGGGCCTCCTGCCAATTTGGGGCCGCTCCTGGTTTTGTCCAATAAGCGTTGACAAAAAAATGTCAGCGTATCAATTGGTAGAAATAAAAAAATGACAGCGTATCGATTGGTAGATTTGTTTTTACTAATATTAAAAGGGGTAGGTGTGATAAAGGTGATACAAAAACTCATATAAAAAAGCGGCCCCAAGTTGGCATTTCGTACTTTTGCGAGACGCGAACAGAAAGAGTTAATATTTTTGATGCATTAGCCCGTTAGCGATAGATAAACGGCTATAAAAAATATTGATTAGTTGGACTTTTACCCAATACTTTTTTTGCGACAGATTATAAATACGAGAAAAGTTATGACTGCAACAGTGTACAGAAATTGAAGAAGGCCCCAAATTGGCAGTTTACCTTAAATGAAGTATCATTGTTAGATTGGATGTCCGAGACCCGTTGCTCCCTCTCCCAGATGGCTGCTCGACGGAATAACCAACGGATATCCTGTGTCGATCTATGCAACTGCCTGCCCCGTCTCACTTGTAATGTTTAATGGGTGTGAACCCGCGTCACAATGATGATTTGTTTACGGGATCGCGCGTTATCGTATAGTTGTGATCGAATGTTCTGCACTCGTCGACGTCGACAGCGTGCTGCCTTCCGCCTCGCTTGAAATATAGCGTCTTGACATTCCATGAGCCATTGGTCCCACGTAATTGACGCTGTTGTTAAATATTTAAGGTGTGGTGTGACCGGAACTTAAAAAACTGAGATATCGAAGGTTGATTATGTCCCGGAAAGGGATCGGGGTATGCGTCGGTGTCGAGAGGGTTGATATTTTTTGGGGGGTCATTTTCAATGCGATGAGGATCTGTTCATGATCGGAGTATACTGGTGTATCTCCGACCACCAAGTGATGAAATCTAGGTGCGATACTTTGAGATATGTAGAATCGATCGATCCGGCTGGCCTGCTCACCTGGCCAATATGTGTAATACCCAATAGGTGCCAAGGATTCCTCATATGATATTGATTCTTGAAGTGTTTGAGCATCAATCATAGTGGTCAAAACATCACTTTCTGTTCTATTAGTCCTTGAACCTCCCTTTCTATCTAAAATGGGTGACTCCACACAATTAAAGTCACCTGCTAGTATAACAGGTGCTTGAAAGGTGGTGATCTTTTTCGAAATATTCAGAAATTTTTTTTAACGTAACGAAGAATCGCCCGAGGGAACATAGATATCAATGAGTAAAACTTGTTCCCATTGAATAGCGATAAACCGGTCTGTCCATTCTCCTTGACACCATATGCTGAATTGATCTTTAGATCCGGATAAAATAAAATGGCTACTCCGCCTGTTTATTTTTCTTTGATAAACCCCAAAAAGAAAGTCTTAAACCGGTCTCGTACCGACCCCATAATCTTTCCCATTATCAGTTGCTATCTCCATCGATGATACATGTGTTTCTTGGAGCAAAATGAATTGTGGAGTGGATGTCTGTTGTGATGTTTGCCATGCCTTTATCCAGGCACTTGTGTCCTCCGCTTTAAATCCCCGAACATTTTGACTTCGAAATTGTACAGGCTCCAGTAATTTGGTACCTTGGTGGGATTTCCCGATGGCTGATATTCGTTATTCTTTAGGAACCGGTGTAAATAATACTTATCATAATTGGAGAAATCCAATTAATGATGGTCCAGCATTCTTTCTGCTGTGGGATCCTCACTCTGTGAGGTGCCCTCAGTATCGCTCGGACCTAAGACGGTCCACTGTTCTCTCCGTTGATTCATGAGGTTGTGTTGGGATGGGGACATAAGTGGTGCCTATAAATTGTACCAATAGGTCCCATGCATTCTCTTGCCCGTCTAAATGACTTGTACTCTTGTCGCATATATCGGTGCTGCGACTGGCGCTCTGAAATGGCGTTGAAGTAATATTAAGACAGAGTCTATTGGAAGGTATTCTTCCCCGAGAATTGCCGCCAATTCCTCTGCGTGCAAAAATGCACAAAGTAAACACTGCGCTAGTATTAAAGAGTGAGTAGAGGCACACAGTCTGATTAACGGACTATTTCCATATTTTGCCCGTTTCAACACTACCCACGGTTGCGAGCTGTCCATCACAGCTTGGCGGTGGGATAGATAAATCAAATTAGATAGCCGTTCCTCCCATTCCTTGAACCAGATATCTGGGATACCTGACACGTCACCTCGTTTACCTTGATCCATCATTTTCCAAACCAACATTGTTCCCATCAGAGGATGGTTAATATTGTCAATACCTGGGGATCCATGCTGTCGTGTAAATTGTAAGCGCCCGGACATGCCTTGAAAAGATGAAGCATACGATTTCTTTCGTTTAGGCCAGCTCTTTTCCATCTTGACGTTGGGGATGCGACCAAAGGGAAAAGTATTTTAGTATTTCGTTCCCATTCTTCTTTATATGCATCCCATTTTTCATACCACTGTACGTTTAAATGCGTGTTAGCAGTTTCAGCGTCAATCATTTCATCAAAATCATCAATGAGCTCCCTCTGGACCGGACGCGAGTCTAGTTCAACATACCGTTTAGTCTCGTTTGTGTGTGCTTGGGATCTCAGGCACTGCCGTTTAACTAACGGTTTATTTTCACTGATACTATCCTCAGTACTATCTTGTAATGGATGAAAGTCGGAAGGGGAGGAGGGATCATCTTGTAACAAAAGTTGGCCCTCCCCTTGTAGTCGTTGTTGTCATGCCTTTTGTTGTCACTGTTCCAGAATGGGTTGAGAAATTTGGTATTTCTGCATCACCCATGATCGTACAGCTTCCTGTTTCAAATTGAGTCGTATTGGATATTCCTTCTCCGATTGACAGACGTCCCACGGTTTCTGACAAGGACTACAATACTTCACACATTCTTGCATCCCGGGAAAGTATGATTTGTTCTATCTCAACCTTTAAATCGTGATGGATTGTGGGGCCCTGTAAATGGGAGAGAAGATCATTGAAATCTCCCTCCCATGAGTCAGGGTCCCAAGGAGATTGACTACTATATGTTGTCAGCTGACTGGTTTGAGAAGGGGATGGTGGACAGTCCTGGGACAATCTGTCCTGTCTGTGTTCTGACGGTTCGTTTGTCATAACTACATCCTGATCCGTTGATTTTATGTTGTTACTTTTGTCATGATGGGTGATCGAAGATGATGCCACTTTCTTATCGTCATAGTCATCACTGTCGCTGTTGCCATTACTCTCCATCTCTGGTCAGATTTTATATGAGAATCTGTATCATGACCTCTGCCCCCGTATATGAATGCTGAGTAATGAACCTTGTCATAGTGAATAAGTAGCGGTCATTTCTCCCCCTTTTCAGCAAATTGCGATTGCCGCGCCTGTACTCGTTGTATACAATCCTTGATAGAGATAGGGTATTCACCATTTATTGAATATTTACGTTTTGGTTTTGCCGTATTTCCGGTATAGAACAAAGTACTCCAGGTACTCCAAATGAACTTATCACGTAAATTTCTTTCTGTATCATTGTACCGATACACGCCATAGTGTCTTATTTCCCCAGGCATTGGATTCCACAATATCCTCTAGTTTCGAACCACTATTTGCATAATCGCTCAGGTAAGTTTTGAATGCCTTCATGGATTCTTCTGCTGATATCCTTTCGTAACCTCTGCCAAGACTTAGTAGTGTGTGCTTTCGAATGCCATGCCGGAATTTCAAGGCAAAATCGATAAGGGCACGATTTAGACAACCCGTCTTCAAAGCTGCTGAGATACCCTCTATGATTGTATGTGAGCAATTGTCAACCTGCGAAGATGCCAGGGCCTGACTGACAGCATAGACTTGACAGTTTCCTGTTGCAGGGGTATTAAGTTCCTGAACCCCTAAAATTTGTGTCACTTGTGTGATTGTCGTGATATTGTCGAGATCGACCTGGTCGTCGGACAGTTATCCACTCAGCTTCCTCCGATTAACTATGTTACTGTTCGTTGCTTGTTGTGTATCTACTGGGTCGGTATCCTTCCCCCTTGAGACGTCGTCATCACTTGATTTTCGGTCGTTTCTGCCAATGCTGACATTCGTGAATCTTCTTTTCCTTCTTCTTTCACATCATTGTGTGTTGATACCTCTTCTGTTCCTTCCTCCTTCACCTCACTTTGTGGTGATCCCTCTAAAGACGACGTAGTCTCTGCTGATTGTTGTTGTAGACATAGGTTTGTCTCAACTGCTTCCTTTATTTCATCCATACTGGAGAACGTCGGGTTTGGCAATTCCAATGTTTGTATCGCTCCTTGCGTGATATGAATGCAATAGGGTTTTTGTAGGATTGTGATAGATTCCGTACAGGCTCTCACTGGATGACCCGCCATGCCACAACGCAAACATTGACGCCTACCACGCATGGAGGGATGCTCAACAACCTCCTGCAATTCGTAATACGCCCTGTAACGCTTGAGGACATGAGTCCACAAAAAAGTCAGTTCCCATTCTGTTGAGGTCGCCGAAAAAGGTTCACCCCTATCCAGATCCTCTACTTGAAACTCCACTCGTATGATTTTATGCAGCATTGCATAAAATCATACCAAGTCAATCGACCTTGTTATATTCTTGAGTATACACGTATAATTTCCTTGGTGACCAAATTTTTCTCCATTAGTGTCGACCTGTTGATCCCATGCACTTCCTTTTTGTCTCAAGTTTCTTGTTATGTATGTTTTGAGCTGGTGATCCATTCGGTGGAAAGGCACCTTAATTCCGTCAAATTTTCTGCAATTGCACGAGTAAAAAAATGAAAATATAATGCATGTTTAGCAGCATTGTTGCTGATCGTCTTGACCTGTGCTATCATCGCCCATAGCTACTTAGTCCCAGCCCCTCTTACAATGTTTGCTGTGGCAATACTCTCTTGGATGCTTCTTGTATTCAGAAACGCCTCCATAATGGGGCTTTCGCCTTGTAGATCCTATACCAAGCAACCCTCCACTTGGGCCCGTATAGCTTGAACCAATCTCACTTGTTCTCCAAATGACATAATTCGCTTTATGAATTGCGGTAACTGCCGCGCTAAGATAGTGCCTTCTACTAATCCTTGTACTATAGTCCATTCCGCCTTAGTCCCTTCTCGGTATTTTTGAGGCACATTCTTTCCATAATCTTGTTCACATATTTTGCGCAAATCGTCAATTTCGGTACTTGAGTACATCGATGTTTTAAAGAGAAACGGCTTCTGGACGTACTCTTAAATGGGAGACTTTGTTCTACCTCCTGTAATCTTCTGAGCCCAAACCGTTAAAGTTGTGGCTGCAGGGGTAGCACCTTTATCGTTTCTTGCCCTGATAACTTCCACAATATAGTCGCAAATTTCAGGCTGGATTTCTCAGCGTTGAGTGAGGCTCCGATAATGCGTTGTTTCTATAGTGACCAATCCTTATTGTTCTTAATAACAATTACTTCAAATAAATCGAGGAGTCTCTCGGTTTCTTTTGGTTTCAGTTGCGGCAGCCGCTTCGCAAATGGTGATAAACGTGAGACTGGACCCTTTGCTTTGATATATATTAATGAAAATTTCTTGCATCAGGTCCCCCCAAGCCTGTACTCTCGGGTGCGACTGCGAGGCCTCTCTCATCCCATTGGTGAGAGCTCTGATCATCTGTTCTACGGAATACCCCTCTTATGCGACGTCCTTGTTAGGGATTGGCATGTCTGGTTTAACGTTATGGTCGTGTTGAGTTTCTCTACTTGATCCGTTTTCAGCTAAAGACTGGAGTGTACTTGGCTCCTCTTGTTTTTTGCTAACCTCCGGAGGAACTGTTGGGCGATTGTTCCCTGATCTATGCTGATTCCTCGATTGCTGTTCTTCTGTCGTCCGTATCAACGGCGCTGTCACTTCCGCCTTACTTCCCGCCGTGTTTTGCTCACTGACATTAGGTAAGACTATTTTCGGCAATATTGTATTGTCTACATTAGGTCGCTGGTTTGTTCTCGGTATTACTGTGAGTATACCGGTTTTGGATCTGGGGATCCGATACCGACTCCTGAGAGTCCGGTACGATCTCTTCTGTCTGAAGTTTAGCCTTTGAGATCCCGACCGATAACACAGTTGTCCCTCGTATTTCCGAGGGATCAGGTGGGTGACTGGCTCTTGGCCCTGGGTCATTCATTAGGTTGATGCTTCCCGCTTAGTTACTTGAAATTAATTTAGTCCAATTTGTTTCAACGTTTTGCGGTTGAAGTATCAAATTTGGAACCGTTTTCAGCCAATCACTATTTCGGCACCTCCTTAAGTACAGCGTTCTTAATAAAATATACTAATCCATATCCATTTGCCGCTTTTAGAGCAGTGCCTATTTCATTCGACTGGGTACGTGTCAAGAAAAAAAATCATTTTCCAGCTACGCGCTTACATCAAATCGAGAAGGCATGATATCGATTATGCGAAACTTTATTAAGGATACGATGTTATTAGATCCAGAAAAGTACTCGGAAGTGTTTCTGGGTCGTCCAGTATATGCGAATTGTGATTGTACCATGGAGGACTAATCATGGGATGGTGAGATCGAGTTGTCGATCTTATCGACGCTTTGTAAGGTGGAAATAGTCGTCTTTGATGTCGCAAGTATGTGGAAACTGTGCTATGGAAAGATCAAGGCTTTACGCAACGAATGTTCTTGCTTTGTGACGTCACTACACTTTGTTCAGTCTTTGCACCAAAGCCGCAATATTTGGACATCGCGTGCACAGATGACTCTTAAATTCTTACATTTCATTATTTATCGCATTTGAAAGGTTATTTCATACATTGTTCATTCGCACATTGACAGTATCCCTGCGGCTAGTTAGATGACCTAGGAGGGGTTCTTCGTCAGTGAACCGGGACCCATTAGGAATTTTGGATGCCCTAGGAGGCATGATCCCTGTGCTAGCTGGTAACCCAGGCAACTTTGAGCTTGGAAACATGGCAGATGTAATCAACCAACTCATGCAGACGATCCAAATCGTGTAACTTGTAGCTTAATGTAATGCTGTTATATTGCATAGAGTTGTAGCTCATGCCTCGTTGGATGTTATGCTAACAGCTTGCCAGCATGGAGCCCCCGGCTGCTAAGTCGTGGAAAAGTAGCCAAAAGTAAAAATTACACAGAACGAAGTAGATGGGAGCACCGAATGCCCTGTTTGCAAGGTCCCTTCGTTGTGGACGACGAAGTTCACCACCTACCGTGCGAATACTCCTTACACCCTGACTGTATATTACCTTGGTTAAAGCAGCGCAACTCGTGTCTACTTTGTCGGTTTGAGCTACCAACTGATGATCCGGATTATGAAGGCTGGCGCGCAGTGGCCGTCAACGTAAGGTGTACCACGATGTTCTAAACTACACTACAGTGTAGCTCTAAGGCGCAGCCAAGCAAAAGTGCAATACATGTACATGTTGTCCTTCGTCTCGAAGGCGTCGAGTCGTCTCTCGGGTAGAGTAGGTAATCAAAGGTACAATGATTGTACAGTAATGATCGTGTGTTAGCGTAGAAGTATGTATATTTAGTCAAAATATGTGTTTAATCGCGATATCAAGTCTTTAAGTTTATCATTGTTTTGGTATATCATGGTGCAATTAGCGCAAATTTACACCAATGGATCGGATAGTTCGTCTTGGATTGCTATTAGCTCCTATCCCAGTCTTGCCCAGACTTCTGTCGATCTTGTCATCTTTATTGTCGTGGAACTGTTCATGTGTCCCGAGAGTCCCACGGGTAAATTGCGCTAGAACAACCAGCAGACGCTCAAGCTGATTGGCAGGCTTTATCTAACATTAATGAAGAGAATCAGGCCCTATTTCGTTCGTCCAGTATGGTTACTTTTCACGCTTGATAATGATGCAAATGACACGGAGCTTGTAGGTAAAGAAGAGCAGTAGTTCACCCCACGAAAAGGATATTATTAAGGGTTTCCCGGAATGGGTACCATACCCCGATTTCGCATTCCGGGTTACCCTCAATAAAATCCTTTTCATACCCTCATAAATAGCCGATTTGGGACAGGCAAATAACTTAAATTCGACAATATCACTTACTTACTATTACTTTTAGGGGAATGACAACATGTTTTATAACGCTTTTTTTATGTTAACGTGCATTTGTCATTATTATGTTCGTAGAGGGCGTTTGCTATATGGGTACCAGCAGGGGTCCACGAGTGGACTTATCGTATAGCCCTAGACCTAATCCGTCTGTACTTTCGTGACAGCTATGTATTTATCGTTAGATGTTCTGTATTTCTGTATTTTTAGATTTATCTGTAGTACACCTTTTTCAGTCATTTGCACCAAAGCCGTAATCACTTGCACCTCGCTTCAATGCAAAATATTTTTATACAAAAACGTTTTCACATAATAATTGTCCATTTTTAAAATAATACTTATTATAAAATAAACGCGAAAATAGCTGTTAAACCATAAGGCCCACACAGTTCAATTACAAACATGGTTGATCGAATCGACCTTTTAGAATATCTAAGCCATTAAATAAACGCTTAAATTATTTTTTTAACTTTTGGAAGTGCTATGAATTTTCATGGTTGTATAGGCAGTACCTTCCATGAGCAGTTCAACCACCTTAGCCTTTCTTTTCTGCGTGCATCCGATTATTTCCCACTAGTGGCTTGTCAAAACGCTGAGCTTAAATATTTAGCGGGATGCACTTATATTTCATCTCTTGTAGAGATATTCTTGGAGAGTGGATATTGCCTTTATACAATCATACTGGTTTGAAGTTTGAAGCTTCGAAGCACGCACGAAACCGCAACACATTTGGGAAGTGTGCGATATTCGTTACGTTGTACTCGAAGAAACGCTTTCTTCAACAAACTTCTCGTGATACGTAAAGCTTTCAGTTTGCTGTTTACGATCAGTCTGCGCTACACAGTATTCCTCGAAGCAAAGCAAGGACCCGATCAGTGATACGTGATGCAAGAACAGTATATCACAAACGCGGACGACTTCCTTAGCACTATCAAACTTGAATTCTTTCCTGGTAATTTACAAGACCTTCCCACGACGGCTCGTCTCATCTCAGCTGAGATTAAAAAAAAGAGACGCCACACAGTCAGCTCCAGCACAATTAAGCGAGGGCTCAGAAGTCGGGGAAACTCGTGACATTCGCGCTGACTCAGCTTCCAACGTCGCGCTCAGGCACCAGTACCTCAGGCGCAAGATCGCCGGTTACAATTCTCGCAAGCGGCCATGTAAGACGGACATCGTCTTGGACGAGTCGTGCTGCAACCAGCACCATAAAGCCAAAAAGACCTGGCTCCTGTCAGGCATGAAGCGCTGCCTACGCAGCGGCAAAGGCCGACGGATCTACATCGTGGGAGCTGGTGCGATATTCACGGTGGGGGGGGGGGCGCCTACGCGGCGAGTGGGTTACAGGGTCTGTGCAAATTTGGGCCGCGGACAAGGCAGCCAGCGCTGATTCTGACTACCACGGAAACTTTAACTCTGAACTGTGTTGAAAAATGGTTCTGGAAGCTGTGTGAAACTGCGAGAGAAGACTACGGGGAATGCCGGTTCATTCTTGATGGTGCAAAGTATCACAAGCGGGTCGAAGAACCGGCGACGAGCAAGGGCAAGAACAAATCGGAATATGTTGAGTGGCTCGTGCGGCATGGTGTGCCAGCGAGTATGCAAATGACCAAGCAGACGCTAATTAGTCTGGCTAGCGCCCATCGCCCAGAGACAAAGTATGTGATCTGCGAGATCGCGAAGGAATTCGGCCACGAGATTCTCTTCGCTCCACCCTACCACTCCGATCTACAGCCCATTGAGCCGGTTAGGGCTGTCATCAAGAACCCAATCGCGATGGACCCGGTCTCTTCAATGGCCGAGCTCGAGTCCAAGGTTCGCCGGGGTGTGGATGCACTGATTCCAGTACGCGGGTTTCTGCATATCAGCACGTTCAGACTGTCGAAGACGAGTACATATACCAGATGGATACACTCTAACAATAGTCAATAATCGAGGTATAAGCTGTTATTAAGGTATTTAGTCTTACAGTTCGAGAATCTATAATACCTTCGTGAGAGAAAACCGGCAACTGATGAAACCTACCCCTTATGAACGTCCGTTCTCCCAAAATACCACAAGGCCAAGCGCACTCGTTCAAACGCACCCATATTCAGCCCCATCGATTCGACGAGGAACATTTTCCCATCCCATTTTTGACCATTTGAATCACCAAAACCCTACTACGATTGCACATCCGGTCGATTCAAGAGATCGCGAGGATGCCGAAGATGCCTTCGGATTTGTAAAATTCGATACCGTTGAAACGAAACACAGGTTCAAAGTTGGTGTATCAATGATGGTGGGCGGGACTACAGTTAACTTCGAGCTGAAAATGAAGCCCAATGCGGAGCTGATCGACTTCGTCTTTCGATGGTTGGGCTGGACGTACTGCAAAATTATACGGAAAGGGCAAATTGAAGTATCAAACTCTCCAGGTGTCACAATTTTTTTGCCATTCTAAAGATAGATCCCGCAACCGGAAGTTCCCAAAACGCGGCGAGCGGCCCCGAAGCGGAAATTCGATCCCCATTCTGACAGAATTGTTTATCGCCAGACGCTTGTAGATGAAAAGTAGCCTAGAGGTAATACTAAATTTGCTTTTGACTAAATGGCTGTGTCAATTTCGTAAAGCTTGTTAATCTATCAATCTTGTCTGAAAAATCCGAGCAAGCACTTGTAAATTTCTTATACAGGATGTTCTTCTTCTTTTTTGTTCTGAGCCCGGACATCAAGGAAGATCGCTTTCCGAATTAGTAACTTACTTGAACACACCCGCAGGTGTTAGATGAGCTAGAATATTGTCATGATAACTGTCTTCATCACGTCTGCGAGGCTGGAAAGGACTTAAATCTCTCCGAGGGCAGAAAATAGTTTTCCCGTGTATGGCTGCAGAATTCCCCACAACAAAAACTTATCCGGCATCGGTGCTGTGCTACATATCGGACCGCTGAGTGTCAAGCTCCGCAAAAAAAATGCAGTTTGCAGTGGCATTGAAATTGCTCTGAAGGCCAGCTTGGGAGTTACTGGGTTATTAACGGAAATGATAAAGCTCTGTTGAATAATCTCAAGCGCCACAACCCATCAACGCCAGTATCAATAACCCATAGCGCACAGGACGCGGCTACAATATTTTTGTGTCTCACAGAAGGAAGGCTTGCAGCTCACGCGATTTTTAACATTCTTGCGATTCATAACGTTTGATTTTCAATGTGCTTATCAATGTGTGCATCTTTTCTGATTTATGTCGGAGGTGTAACTTTCTAACGGCGACAAATTCGATCTGGTAACTTCGTATTCATAGCATATAAAACAAATAACGCGAAAGTTCATGCAGTTTGTGTTAAGCGCTGTGGTAATATCCCCAGGCGCAGGCGGGCAGTGTGACCTCACCATAGTCTATCTGATTGTTCACATCATTGTACAAGTTACTCACAGCTACAGCGATAGGAGGTAGTATCAATGGCGGGGTGGAGTGGCAGAGATCCACACGCTCTCCGTAGGCAGGCCCTCTGCGGGTCGCGTGGATCCCGTGGTGACGTTTGTGGGAAACGCGGATGGATTGGATCGAAGCGTGAGTCTCACGAGAGCAGGTTCGAGTATGCAAGAGTTGGGTGCTATCTGTCCGGGGTTGATCCACCAGTGGCGTGTAAAGTCTGCGGGAAAAAAATCATCCCCAGGGGTGAACACACGAAGTAACACTTGCAGACACGGTCGGTCATTGGCCAATCAAAATCGACTTGAGCATGGTTTGATCAGTCGACCGCTCTGCAGCAGGTCATGCGCGCTTTGAAGCAACTCTGCTGTCTCCGATAAAGACCAAGAGGAAATCACTGAGACACCGCTGAGTACACGTTGTTTCGGAACGCGTACGCCAAGTACACCTTCTCCCGAGCCATCTTGTAGTTGAGCTTGTCAATGATAGTCACTCACAAGGGCAGAAGTTGCTGAAACGCCGTCAGTAGCTCGCCCCGCGAGTTTGTCAACCAGCGTCTGAGTTTCGCGTGAGTGCCTTCAACCGTTGCAGTGTCGAAATAACGCGTGCGTCAGTCCGGCACCTGACGATCTTGTGACGGTAGGGCCGCGAATTCTTGTCTGGCTTTGGCTGACCTGTTGATCTCAAACTGCTCTACGGTCTGTGACCCCACTGTCTCATAGACCGAGTCGTGAAATTGTCCGTTTTGTCTCTGAGTTTCGAAACTTTGAATCAAATGAGCCTGGATCGAACTCGTGCACTTGACTTAGAATCTTGCGAGACATTGCGAGCACGTTACGGTTCATGTGGCATCGACACACAAGCTACTCGAATGAGGGAAACGCTCTGTCGGATGCGATCATGCCTAATTTCTATTCGATATAAGCACACAAGGCGGTTGGATCTGTTTTTTGTTTGAAGCTCATCCAGAGTTTTGAAATCCCACGCGTAGTCGGGTTCGGCCTCATCTGGCAACCAACCCTGTGCAACTGGTAGCTAATGTTCAGCTCCGTGATAACGACCATATTGAGCAAAGGCATTCAAACCTTGTTACTCTTGTACGTGCAGTCGGCGACGAAAACGTCCAACCAGTCTCGGTGCTGAGCCACGATCCAGGGGTGGGACCAAAACAAGTACCAGAGCCACAAATTTCGTGATCGTCAGAAATATATTCCCTTTGCTCATAATTGATTATCAACTTCTGAACACGATCGATGAATACACCATGAGCATGGATATTTATGCGCTGACGGGGTAGCTTCCATTGTCATGTCCAAAAACCACCTTGTTGGTTTCACTTTAGAACAACAAGCGAATGACCTCACGGGCACCAACCAATTGGGCGGTTGCTACGAGTGGCGGGACTGGGTTCTGTGATATGTGAGATAACTTTCATATAAATGTAAATAGAAAATGTAGCTTACGCAGAATCTCCTTTTAGTCTTATTACTGAAATCAATACAGGCATCATCTTGCAACCACGGGGATGCTCAATGCCCCTTCCATGAGCAGCTCAAAGCCCAGCTGTCTTTTCTGGTGCATTGGATATCCCACTATGCTGTCAAAAACGTTAACTAATATTTAGCGGATGCACTATATTCATCTTTAAGGTAATTCGGAGTGGTATTCCCTTATACAATCATACGTTTAAGCTTTTCAGTTTGAAGCACACACGAAACAGCAATCATTTGGGAAATGTGCGATATCCCTAAGTTGACTCGAAGACGCCTTTCTTCAGCAAAATTCTCGTGATCGTAAGACTTCCAGTTGCTGTTTACTATCAGTCGCGCCTTACGTTTTCGTTGCAGCAACAAACTCAGTGATCTTTTCGTTTCCACTTCCTCATAGACATCATATATGTTTCGATATTTTTTAACATGGCTTGCACTTCACAACGAACCGTCCACGAATGAGAAATGCTGTAAATATTCTAAAAGATTACTTACAGAGGTCCAAGCTGTAGTTAATGATATTAAGTATTGTAGAATCATTTTAAATGCTTATAACACAATAATAATTGATTATACATTCAAAGAAATTATTTCTTAAAAAATATGTCGTCTTATTTCAATAATGTTGAATTCTGTTATAATGTATGCTTCATTCCTGCTAAAATATACTATTTTCGTCTATAAGATTTGGTATTGCATAGAAAGACGACACGCTTGTTTAACCTGGCACGGTTTGATATCGTGGATGGGGACGATAGGCACTTCGTTGATTTCCTCTTGAAGGAACTTGAAGAAGCAGCGTTCAACTGTAGCGCTCGTTTTCGCTCCCAAGTTTACGTTGGCAGTCAAATACAGTTAAAAATGTAGGAAATCCCAGGTTTGTTGAGTAATTTAGTATACGCCCTAATAAAGTGGAGCCGTTTGGCGTTTTCATGATCGTCAGAATTATATTCCCGTTACGTGCTTGCCACGCACGTATATTACGAATTAAACTAAGAGAGCCAACATTGCTACCTGCGCGTAATCGGACGTTGACTTTTGTCACCCGTATCAGCTTCCAGCGACCGTATCGTCAAGCTCAAACGTGACAATCCCCGTATGACCTTGTAACACGTCGTACGTCGTCGCATACGGCAAAAAGCCTTAAGTGATGGCTGATCCAAGTGAAACGACGTCACTATTGGTCGATGTCGAGGTTAGTCTATAGCTGACTGTATCTCTCTCGTGGATGGTTCCGACGATATTTAGTGACGAAGAAAGAACCAGAAAATGTCCCGGTCTTAGCATTGATAGAGCCTGCTCGCTTGTCAAAAGGTCATTCGCGAAGGTTAGAGATCATATAGCTTTCAACCCACAAAAACTCGCAAATGCCTGCATGCAGCCTCTTTCAATAGGTCGGAAGACCGGTAAGTTTATTATACCACCCGCGAAAGCACCTAGTTGGTATGATGCAGACGCTGTCTCTATATTGCTTTGCAGAAAGAATTCCGGTTTTCGGCCGCCGTGGACGATCGTCTTCAATGCGGTAGCGGAGCTTGATTACCCTTGTTTGTGGTGTATTCATCGATCGAGTTCAGAAGTTGATAATCATTTACAAGCCACGGGAATATAATTCTGACAATCATGAAAACGCCAAACGGCGCCACTTTATTAGGGCGTATAGTAAATTACTCAACAAACCTGGAATTTCCTACATTTTTAACTGTATTTGACAGCCAACGTAAACTTTGGAGATTGAACGCTGCTGCTTCAAGTTCTTTCATGAGAAAATCAACAAAGTGCCTCTCGTTCCCATCCGCGATATTAAAACATACCAGGACCTTTTTGAGCTGTCTAAGTGAATTCTAAAATATTTCGGAAAAAATTAGTATAAATATTGGTAACATGCAAATATTTTACGGCCACCGTGGTGGAGAAAGTGCCTGCATTATCCTTAGCCCTTGCACAATTTCATACGTACACTTTTACTTTGCCACTGGAATCTATCGAGTACGCGAGAGTCCGGATATCACGGAAAGATGACAAACGCTTGCGCAACAGCAGATCCACGCATGCATCTCTTGCGTTGTCAACATCTTGCTCAGACTAAGATGAGCGTTTGGTAGCACAATTTGGTTGATTCCGTTGCGACATCCGAGCGTTCGAATCAATTCAACCAGCAGCACCTTTGTTTCCGAATCAGTGGCTTTTTCTATAAGGAAACAACATACGCGTGCTTAACTCCATGGGTGAAATGTGCAGAAGACGAAGAATTTTTTGAAGACCCTGCAAATTATATTTTCACAACCTGTCGATGCGTCGGCTAAAAAAACTGCTAGATGTCATGTTGGGTTTTGTCACTCGTTGTGTCCATGTCACTTTAGTGACTTCGATGTATAAGTACTTAATAGTACTTAAGTAGTAATAGTAATAGTATCGTACTACTAATAGTAAAGCAGAGTTACTTGCTATTACTATGCACTTCTACAGTTTTTTCTGCATGCCAGTGAAAGTATTAACCCCGTTACGGTCGGTGCCTGAATGGCCCCGGGGACTCAAGGTGAGGTGGATAGCACCCTGCGCTTCACCTGTGAGAATGTCAACTGACACCTCACCTTGCACGCCCTACTTTATATTAGTTAGACATGAATATAATATGCATATACAAATATCTAAATATATATGTTGAAGTTGAAGTTGCCTTTAACTTCATAACCGCCCTGCGGTAGACGCCCTGCGTCTGGGTGCTCTGCATCCCAATAACTTCATAACCGCCCTGCGATAGACGCCCTGCGTCTAGATGCTCTGCATCGTTATGTTCATACGTGTAACCGCCCTGCGGTAGACGCCCTGCGTCTGGTTGCCCTGCATCTGGTTGCCCTGCAACTTCCTCATATATGATAACCGTCCTACGGTAGACGCCCTGCGTCGCACCTCCATAACCGCCCTGCGGTAGACGCCCTGCGTCTTGGGTGACTTTCTTTTAGGTTTGTAACCTTCCTGCAACTTGGTCGCTTATCCGGTATCCGGATATCTGACACTCCCCCTCGACCTGGTGACTGGAAGGTATCAGTTGTCATAAGGTTTGTGCTTGACAGCTCTGAGTCCTACCCAGAGGACGGTGCCTGGGTCCCTGCCTCTGCCCGTCACTTGAACGCGCCCTGCACGTAAGTCTGTAGTTGCTCCTCCTTTAATTGCTTCAAGTAGATTGCCTTGAAACTGGTCGTCTGCCTTCGCCCTGCGTGGCACGACGCCTAACATCGTTCGGAAACGCGTGAACTTTACACGCTCTAGTGCCTTGGTTAATATATCTGCCACTTGATTGTTTGTCGGCACATGTTCCGTCCTAAGCCTTTCTTCTTGTATCAATGTCCTCACGTAATGATACTTGTTCTCAATGTGCTTGACATGATGATGTTTACCAGGCTTCTTCGTGAGATATATGGCTGCCATGTTGTCGCAATATATCTTCGGTGTTTGTGTCTTGACCTTTAACTCCTTGCATAACTTGTTTACCCACTGCAAGTCCCTTACACCTTCATGCATCGCATAGTATTCAGCTTCCATGGTGCTTAGTGCATTGATTCCTTGTTTGCGTGATCCATAGCCGATCACAGCTCCATCCATCATTGTTACGTAGCCGCTGATGCTTCTTCGATCTTCTTTGTCGTTAGCATAGTCTGCATCCGTGTAGACAGTTAATTCAACTGCTTCTACAGGTCCTTGTCGTATCACCATCAGCAATCCAAAGTCCTTGGTTCCTTGTAGGTATCTGAACACTCGTTTCGCTTGTGCATAATGTTCTGCCGTATGGTTGCTTAAATATTGCCCCAACCTTCTCACAGCATGCGCAATGTCCGGCCGTGAGCCCGATACCAAGTACTGCAGTGCTCCAACTGCCTCTCGGTATGGCTGTTAACGAGTATCTTCCTTATTAGTGACGGTGTACGTCGCCGCTTCAGGTGTTGGCGCTGGGTTACACGTTGACAGATGGAACCGCTTTAATATTTCCACAACATATGCTTCTTGACTAAAGAATATGGTCTTGGCATGTCGGTCTATCATCACCTCGACACCCAATAGATACTTGACTGGTCCAAGCTCTACCAGTTCAAACACTTCCTTGAGTTGTGTCCTTACTTGATCACAATCAGCTTCATTTCCCATGAGCAATAGATCATCCACGTATACAGGGAGCAGCATATCAATCTCCCCCTCTTGGAATCGGGCGTACAGGCCCCAGTCGCACTCGACTCGAACAAAGTGTAGACGTCGTAGTCGATCATGTAACTTGCAATTCCATACGTTAGGAGCTTGTTTTAATCCATAGAGAGCCTTGACTAACTTGCACACATAGTCTTGTTTGTTGTCTTCAAAGCCACTCGGCTGTTCCATGAGAACTTCTTCCTGTAAGTCTCCATGTAAGAAGGCTGTCTTCACATCATATTGTAGTACCACCCATCTTCGCTGTAGCGCAAAGTATAGTGCCGCTCGAATAGTGTCGAATCTGATCACTGGTGCATATGTCTCGTAATAATTTATGCCGTAGACTTGCTTGAATCCATGCACCACTAGCCGTGCTTTAAACCGTTTCACGTAGCCCTGCTCGTCCTTCTTAAGTGCATACACCCATCGATTCGTGATAACATTGTGGTCCTTGCACTTCGTCCTTCGCGGTACTAATATCCACACATCATGTTTCTTCAATGATGCCATCTCTTCATGCATAGCAGCTAGCCAGTAGTCTGCGTACTGCTCATCAGCAATAGCCTGCTTGTAGGTCTGTGGTACCTTGATCTCATCTGCAAGAAGCTTGTCTTTTGGCTGTGTCACGTAGCCCTCATATGCGCCCTGCGCTAGCTTCTGCTTCCTTGCCTTCTTGGATATCACATGATACACTTGCACATAGTCCTTGTACTTCGAATTAGGCCTCCGTTTTCTTGTAGGTCGTATGTCTTGTACATGCTTCGTTGTGGAGTCCAACTCCCCCTGACCTTCGATGTACACTTCAACCGGTTCTAGGCTGGTATCCTGTCTTGTTGCCACTGGATTGTCTTCGGCAAACTCAAGACTTCTCATGTCTTTCCGCATTTTTACGAACGGAGGTTCAGATGGCAGCTGTCTAGCTTCATCACCATAGGCATTGTCAAGAAGTATCTCCATGTACTTCGACTGTATTGTATAATCTTCTTTGAATCGTATGTTGTCTTGTCTTGCTGTTCCAACAGCACCCGTTCTGATATCCATGAACTTGTACCCTTTTGTACTTGATGAGTATCCCAGCAGGATCCCTGTCCTTGTCCTGGTTCTCAGCTTCTCTTTTTGCTTTCGTCTTCCATCCGGTATATAGACGAACACCACGCAGCCCCATGTCCTTAGATGTGACACATCTGGGCGTTCTTCATACAATAGCTCATGTGGTGTGTGATCTCCAATTGTCTTCGATACTGTGACATTCCATGTATCCACTACATGCAGTAGGCACTCACCCCATAGAATATAGGGAAGTTGTGTAGCCTCGAGAAGAGTCCTAATCGTCGTAACGATGACACCATTCCATCGCTCTGCCACACCATTTTCTTGTGGGCTGTATCCGTTTGTGGTCTGTGTCTTGATCCCTCTTTGACAGCAATACTCTTGTAGATCCGAATTAATCAGCTCTGTTCCTTGATCAGCAAACAGTTCTTGTACAACTCTTCTCTTCAATTGTATCCACATCCATGTGTAGCCGTTGTAGTGGTCTTTCGGCTTTCTTAGTTTTGGATGGATAATGCATTTGTCTTGTTTTCGACACTTCACACGGAACACAAGCATAGTGGTTCAACTCCTTATTGATCTTAATGCCCTGCACCAAGTTATCTCTTTCCATCTTACGAAGTAGCTCCATCCCCACATGGTTGTAACGACGATGCCACGTCTCCATGTTAGCCTCTGCCTTCCTTGCTTTCTTGCTTGCACTCTTAGTTTCTTCAATGGTTGTCGTAACGCCATACGTCCCCATTGGTATACAGGCAGGATGAGGGGAGAACATGCGGTAGATACCCGCCATCTTCATGAATCTTATCTTGAATGCCACGGAGTCCCTGCTCCATTCTCTCTTCAAGCAGCATACCTTCTGGTTGCGCGAGATTAGCATTCGAAAGCCTCGCTCTTGCATTAGGTCCAGCGATATCAAGTTGACTCGTGCCCCTGGCACATACCATACGTTCTGCAAAATGCATCGTTTCCATGTGTTGCCATCTTGCATCATGATCACCACGCTTCCTTTCTCTTTTACGGTGACATGCGAACCGTTCATCATCACTAGCTGTCTTCCTTCAACCTCTTGAAGGTGCGTAAAACAATCACGTACGCCACATAGATGTACCTGGCTTCCACAGTCTAGCTTCCACTCGATGATGTCTTTTGGTGTTTCTTCCACATTGGTCGTAACCATGAGTACAAAGTCTTGTTGTCTTCCATGGTTTGACTGGCTGTTTCCTCGTCCTTCTTGTCTTGGACGACTATTGGCGCGTGGTTCATATCTTGAATGGTTGTTTCCACGACCTTCATTTCTTTGTCGACCATTACCACGACCACCTCTGTGGTTTATGCCACGGCTTCGACTTATAGTTCTGCTTCTAAAACGTGAGCGCCCTCTTTGCCCTTGCGCTTCAACACGTCTTCCATTAGTGCAGTCACGTGCCCAGTGTCCGCGTTCATTGCATACGCGGCAGTGGCTTCGCCTTATCGCTTCATTAATATTTGTGCTTCTCATGCTTGGTCCATGGCCCGCCCTGCGTGCCTCAACGTTGGTTACTTGTAATGCGACTCCGCGCGCTCCGTCACGTCGTTGACCAGTGTAGTCATGCATCCTTTCCGCTTGAAACAGTCGATTTCTAACTTGAGCCAGCGTCAATTCTGCGCCAGGAGTCAGCGCCTTCATTCTTGAGTATTCGTTACCCAATTCAGGATACACACTCGCTGCTCTTGTAAGTAGTATTTCACCAAACTTCTCATCCGATATCGGGCCACCAGCTTTCTCTAGTTCCACTGCGAGCTTCACCATGTCGTTTATGTAATCTTCCATACGTTGGTCGTTCCGCAACTCCGTACTCAACATCTCTTGCAAAACGTCAAGCTTGTTTCGCGGCGGCATCCCATCTACTTCGGCTAGTATCGCATTGTACAGCAGATGCGCCTGTCCTGTCTCGATCGCATTGTTCAGCATTAATGCGAGATTTGCGCTTAGTGAGTCCACGAGAAACAAATGCGCCTTCTTGTTGCGTATGTCCCAGCATCGCTCAGCATTACTGCTCCTTAGGTCTTCAAATCTTTCGCGGCCTTCGACAAGCGCTAACATCCCTTGCGCGGCAAACTTCGCCCTTATCTTGAGTTTCCAAATTGCGCAATCATCGGCTCCCGTCAGCTCCGGTACGCGAATATCACGGCTCGTATCCTTGATTACCATTTCTTCTTCCTCGCTGAGTTGATGTGTGGCTTGATACTTGGCATAGGCAGTCGATATGTCCTTCTTTGGCTTGTAGCCACTTTCTTCTTGTCTCCGGAAAGCAACTATGTCGAATGGGGTGGATCCAGTTATGTTTTCTTTTTCTTCTTTTTCTTCTCCGGGTTGTTCTCTGGGTTCGGGTCTGACCCGCGGTTCTGGCCAATCAGCATCACCGGGTTTTGGGCTCATAACCTGTTGGGTTTTGTCATTCATTGTGTCCATGTCACTTTAGTGACTCCGATGTATAAGTACTTAATAGTACTTAAGTAGTAATAGTAATACTAATACTAATACTAATAGTAAAGCAGAGTTACTTGCTATTACTATGCACTTCTACAGTTTATTCTGTATGCAGTGAAAGTATTAACCCCGTTACGGTCGGTGCCTGAATGGCCCCGGGGACTCAAGGTAAGGTGTGTTGCGCCCTGCGCTCCACCCGTGAGAATGTCAACTGACACCTCACCTTGCACGCCCTATTTTATATTAGTTAGACATGAATATAATATGCATATACAAATATCTAAATATATATGTTGAAGTTGAAGTTGCCTTTAACTTCATAACCGCCCTGCGGTAGACGCCCTGCGTCTGGGTGCTCTGCATCCCAATAACTTCATAACCGCCTGCGATAGACGCCCTGCGTGTAGATGCTCTGCATCGTTATGTTCATATGTGTAACCGCCCTGCGATAGACGCCCTGCGTCTG
>MIQA02019379.1:0-11384 GCA_001887855.2 Sclerospora graminicola
GATCCGAGCCGATCAGCCCCAAATCAGTTTCCAGGTGTGAAGAGAGACGGAGTTTTCAGTTAAGCTGGGTTTAATATGGGGCGAACAGTGTCTGGGAGGCAGATCTCGAACTAGTTCCAGGCTGTTTTTCGAGGAATCTGGATGGTTGGGGACTGCCATAGAGGTTTACCATAATCAGTCCAGAAGTGGTACGGATCAGGTTGAAGGTGCGACAAAGATGTGTAAGGTGGTACTGGCGCAACCGTGCAACGAAACGAACAGGATTGAAGTATGAGAAAAGCACATGAGCTGGTGTACGGTACACTAGGTATATGACATTGCATATATAATAACAGGATTGAATTTACCCCCTAAGCAAAGAGTCGTTCCGCCACATGTCGCGGTCATTGGGAGCACAGGGTTAACTAGGCCCCTCTAGCTCAACTTAATTCCTTGTTAAGACGCGCATAGCCGCATTTTGGCTTACCGGAAGGCCCCCGACGGTTTTTGTTTTCAACCCTCACTTCCTCACCCCCTCACCCTCACGTGTTAAGAACACGTTACATCATTTTGGAAAGGGTTTGTGAAGATAACGTTTGTGGTTTACTGTGGAAGATCGTGGTTTTATCGTGGTTTTCGTGGTTTCTCGTTATCTCTCGTTTTTATTGGCTGGCCTGATCGGACGAAGTTCCCGATCAGTGCCTTTAGATACTCAAGTTAAGTATCGACCCTGAACCGTTCTCCGGTGAAGATTCCCACCCGATGACATTCCCGTCTCGAGAAGTTCATCCCCTCCGACCTGATCCAGATCATCCTTTTTATCAAAGAGTCCACCTGAGTGAGTGTAACCATCCCCGATCAACGGGTACACAAGGTGAGATGAAGATAAACATAGATCCTGACGCGCATGATGACCGACCAGATGACCGGGAGGATCAGATCAGTCACCATAATGGTGATTCATCTGATTCTGATGCTGATCAGGATCAACGGAGTACCCCCTCCGATAGTTGGTCGTCCGGGCCAGTGGGTATCTGGATTCCACCCAAGACTTCTGTCATGGATTTGGAAATCGGCTCCACCATAATACAGTCGAGCGAACTGGCAATGTCGATGTTGTGGTCACCCTGAGGTATTTTGAGGTGATCTGGGACTAATTGCCCTGATCACCGCCCCGATCACTGTGCTGATCGCTATCATGATCACGACCCGAGCCGATCAGCCCCAAATCAGTTTCCAGGTGTGAAGAGAGACGGAGTTTTCAGTTAAGCTGGGTTTAATATGGGGCGAACAGTGTCTGGGAGGCAGATCTCGAACTAGTTCCAGGCTGTTTTTCGAGGAATCTGGATGGTTGGGGACTGCCATAGAGGTTGACCATAATCAGTCCAGAAGTGGTACGGATCAGGTTGAAGGTGCGACAAAGATGTGTAAGGTGGTACTGGCGCAACCGTGCGACGAAACGAACAGGAGCGAAGTATGAGGTAGGCACATGAGTTGGTGTACGGTACACTAGGTATAGGATATTGCATATATAATAACAGGATTGAATTTACCCCCTAAGCAAAGAGTCGCTCCGCCACGTGTCGCGGTCATTGGGAGCACAGGGTTAACTAGGCCCCTGTAGCTCAACTTAATTCCCGGTTAAGACGCGCATAGACGCATTTTGGCTTACCGGAAGGCCCCCGACGGGTTTTGTTTAGGTTTTCAACCCTCACCCCCTCACGCGCACGTGTTTGGAACACGTTATATCAATTGGAAAGGTTTTGTGGAGATAACGTTTGTGATCTACTGTGGAAGATCGTGGTGATATCGTGGTTTTCGGGGGTTTTCGTTGTCTCTCGTTTTTATTGGCTGACCTGATCGGACGAAGTTTCCCGATCAGTGCCTTTAGATACTGAAGTTAAGTATCGACCCTGACTCGTTCTCCGGTCAAGATTCCCACCCGAGGACACCCCCGTCTCGAGAGGGTCATCCCCTCCGACCTGATCAAGATCATCCTTTTTATCAAAGAGTCCACCTGAGTGAGTGTAAACACCCCCGATCAATGGGTACACAAGGTAAGATGAAGTTGAGCATGGATTTTATCGTACATGATGACCGGGAGGATCGGATCAGTCGTCATAGTGATGATTCATCCGATCTTGATGGCGATCAGGATCAACGGAGTATCCCCTCCGATAGTTGGTCGTCCGGGCTAGTGGGTATCCGGATTCCGCCCAAGACTTCCGTCCTAGATTTGGAAGTCGGCACCATACACTCATGAGCGTAATGGCCCATCTTCGCGCATTACAGTAAAGTAGATTCTTGTTTTTCGGTTGCCTCGGGGTCAAGGCAACTGCAACCGATAGGTCAATCGGTTCTGGACCTCCTCCGCCCGCGCCCTGGCGCGGGTTTTGTTGTCCCGGAACGAAGTGTGAACTTTGTCAGTTCGAGAAATTGTCATAGTTAACATGCTGCACTGGCGGCATGCTAAAGTCGAAGGGCTGTTGAGCTTTTCGACTGAGACCAGCATGCGTTGACGCTGAGCGCATGCTAAATTCCTCTCGGATGCTTTGATCTATAGCATCCCTCAGAGGCTTTGGCGGAATGCGGTAAAGACTCTGCTTGATGCGACCGTCGCTCTGTCCCTTCATGAAGCCAGTGACCGGCATGGCAGGGGGCACCGGCTCATGTACAATATTTGATAACAAATATTGCATCTTCTGAGCGTAAGCTTGAAGACTAAGCATACCTTGCCGGAGTTCCATGAACTCTTCACGGCAACTAAGCTCCATTTCTGGAGCTTCGAAGTTGAGCTTTAGCTCAGCTTTCAATTCCAGATACGTCAGGAACGCAGATTCATCATTTTTTAATCGTTTTTGTTTTTTTAATAGTTGATTAATGATTGACATATTATTTTATTATATTATGTTTGAATAATAACGGATTCGAACCGCTAACATTTTCGGTGTAAACGAAATACTCTACCAATTGAGCTAATTATTCCGGCTCATTGCCCATGCTCTGGCGCGACCGCCCAGGCATGTGGTGGCAAAATAAGTTTGTGAACATGGGTCCAAAATCTTTTGCGCAGAGATGGCGTCTTCCACCTCTGCGAACCATCTACGAGGGGGTTCACCCCCTTCGCCAGTAAAGGGCGGAATCCGCGCCTTTACTACATCAACGCTTTCACTCGCTGTGGGCGTTGTTGGTGGCGACCGTAACATTACGGATCTCACCTGAGGATCTATGTATATCCTCGTGAAGCGGTTCACCATTTCTAAAGCTTCGTCCGAGGTAAAACCTTTTTTTTTTGAGGATGTCGGTTCCCATGGTCCACATCATCTTCACCACAGTATCCACACTTCTTTGTGAAAAGTGAGGGAGGGTTTCTCTCACTAAGTCTTGCGCGAGCTGTCGCTCGCGTTCACGATTGCTGATCGTCGTCATGACGGTCGAGCGGCTCTTAAACCTTCGTTCTGCTTGTTAACTCGCGGAACGGAACGAACAGTGATCGTTAAGACGGACCACTAAGTGCGACCAGGTGTAACAGGCTAGCTGTTGTAGGCTTACACTGTTAGAATTGCAAGTGAGGAAGCGTGCAATTAGTTAGGAACAAATGTAATTTGTTTTTCAATAATTTAAGTAAGATTAAACTAGGTCTGGACTAATTAATTAATTAAATAGTCTTAGTTTTATATATATGAATATATAACAACGACACGTGGCTACAAGACGGTAAGTTTAGTTTAAGAGTGAATATGTTAATGAGTGGCTTAGAGCAAACTAGTATAATTAGATCTACACTAATCATAGTAACATGTAATGTAAAACTGCTCTTATTATACTCTTATTATTAGGTCTCTTCTTAGATTCGATAATTGTATTAGAATCTGTTTCTCAGGGTGGATTATAATAGCTTATAATCCAATATTCGCATTTTAGACAGCAAGTCTAAAATTGAACTGTGATATTTCAGCTTAAATATCACTTATGTAATGGTGCCCCATTACAATGTCGGTCCCCATGGTCCGCATCATCTCCACCATAGTATCCACGTTACGTTGTGAGGGAAAAATTCCCTCACTAAGTCTTGCGCGAGCTGACGCTCGCGTTCACGATCGCTAACCGTCGACATATCGGTCAAGCGGCTCTTTAACCCTCGTTCAGCTGGTTAACTAGCGGGACAAAACGAACAGTTGTCGTTAAGACGGACCACAAAGTGCTACCAGGTGTAACCGGCTAGCTGTTACAGGCTTACACTATGTAAATTGCAAGTGAGGAAGCGCGCAATTGGTTAGGAACAAATGTAATTTGTTTATCGATAGTTTAAATTTTAGAATTAAACTTAAAAGGTGGAATATTTAATTGATTTTATAGTCCCTTAGTTATATATACAAATGTATATCCAAGACACGTGGCTGCAAGACGGAAATTTTAAGAGTGAATATATTATGGGAAAGACTACGGAGCACGCATATCATACCACGCGTTACAAAGAAAGGGTACGGAGGGTGTAACAGGGCAACTGTTACACGGCTTACACTGTAAAATTGCAGTGAGGAAGCGTGCATTTTGAGTAGAACCAAATGTAAATTTGGTCCTCCTTAGTTTACCTTAAATACACTTTAATAAAGACTAATCAATCTGTTAATTAATCGATCACTTAAGTATATATATATTAATATATATACTTAGGGCTACTTGTGCGATAGAAGGTAAGTTAAGAGTGAAATATTATGAGTGCGTTTCTTTAGAGTTAATAACTATATATTATCTAAACAAGTCATTACAAAACATGTTGTATAAGCTTGGTCTGAATGATATTTCTATCATTAGATTACTTGTTAGATTCGATAATGATATCAAAATCTGTTCTCAAAGTGGATAACAACTTATAATCCAATATCCACATTTCAGACATTAAGTCTGAAATTGAACTGTGATATTTCTACTTAAATATCATTTATGTAATGGCACCCCATTACATCACCCCCCACTCAAGCTGGTTGGCCAATAATATAACGTAATTTTGGCCAATCGAATGGTGGCACTTGTTGGTCATAACGATATTCTGTTATAACGCATTTCCGACCATAAGAGAACAAATGCTCAGCAAACGCAGCGGTGCTCTTAAGGGGGATGCCGATACTGCGAAAGCAGCCTCCACCTCCGCATCACGTGCAGAGGTGTCGTCAGCAAATGCCGACGCTACGAATGTAGCGTCGAAGAAAAAGAGTAAGCCGAGAGACCCATTGTCTCTCATAGTAGACGCTGCGGAAGCAGTTTCAAAGAGAGGGCGGGAAGATGTCGCGAATGCAACATCTTCCGTGTCTCCACTAGCCTTAGGGCGGGTGGCTAAGAAGAATCCCAATTCTGTCTTCGGAGAGTCATCTGACTCCGAAGAAGAGGGCGAGGACGACACCGTCCCTGTCGACGATTCTAGCGAGCTTATGCCTGCTAGAATTGCTTCGCGTTAAGTGATGGCGAAGTAGAGTCTGACGCCGTCGATTACGACAGCAACAATTTCGTCAAACGGTGGTATGAGGAGCGTAAAGCTCCTCCTGGTCCTCGTCATTCGCCTGGTCGTGACGACGACGACTTTGAGGTGGCAGGTGGTGCTCCACCTGCGAAGAAACAACGCGCAGAAGCGGCTTACGCTGCTTCTGAATCACCATGTTGTACGGAACGTACAAAGTGGGGTTTTGGACCCCAGCATGGACGCTTGTACCCGAAAGTGTGGGCACACCAAGCGCGATTGTCTATACTCGTTATTTGACATTAACGCGCTTGATGATTGCAAAGACCTTCGCAATCATAACTTTGATCGCAGTCGACGATAGACGTCCGTACTTCATCGACCTTTTCTATCAGGCTCGTTATTATACGAACCGGAAAGGGCCGCGTAAGAATAGGGACGATAAAGACGCCCTCACCCAAAGTTGGAATGCCTTTGTTGAAAATTACAACAAAGGTCCCGACGAATACGTGAACAAAATTCACGTAAACCGTGAGCGCTTCTTAAAGCACTCACGCTCAGGTAAAATGGAGTTCATCCATTTTACTTGCATTAGAGAAGGGCTCTCTTGCGGAGTTCCTTCTCACATGACTTGCCTTTGTTGTCCCAAGGGAGCTCCTCGTCTAACTGAAAAGGAGCTAAGAAGGTACCGAGGTTACTCAGTACCCGCTAGTGTTAAGAACCTCATTGATGCTCTTAAAACATCGGCACCTAGTGTTGATGCTTCTTTTGAGTTTGAGGAGAAGTATCCTTCTCAAACTCATGCAGGAGGTCAGGGGCATCCGCCCTTAGCACCTCAATCGGTTCCCAAGAGTCAAACTCTTGGGAATATCCCAACCAGCGTACCAGGTACTCGGTACGCTGCCCCTTCTTATAGGGAACCGAGCGCTTCGATAGTAAGCGCTCGAGAATGTAACGCTTGTTCCCCTGATTATCAATCAGGGGCGGCGGGGGTTGGTAATTCCCTCGGCGTTGTTGTTGCGGAGCATGGTTACCAGCTCCGCAAGCTCGAGAGGCATTGTAACGCCTTGAGCGACGACATGTGTCACTCGATGAAGACATATCGTTGTCATCGAGACGAGATTCGCGACATTCTGAGCGCGCATCTCGTGATGCAGCAGAAGAATGATCTTTTGCTGGTCGAGATTGATCGACTAAAGTCGGAGATGGAAACTCTCCAGACTTCTCACAATCGGTTGGAGACCGATTACAAGTCTCTCTTGGGAGACTTGAAGAAGCACGGCATTCGCCGTGGCGATGCGTCTCGTCCGAAGACGTAGACGATCGGTACGGCTTGAGCCTCCCAACGTAAAACGTTGGGTGAAGGCACATGGCCGCGGGAATGTCTAAAGTGTAGGCATCCTCCTTAACACTTTGGACCTTAAAGGGTCCAATGAACTTAGGCAGCAACTTCCGTGTAGGGAAGTTGCTGATTGCATGTGTAGGCAAATTAGTTGTAGATAACATAACTAATTCACCTTTTTGAAAGGAATTTGTGTTTTTCCTTCCGTTTTTATCTGCATTTTGCTTCTGCTTGTCAAAAGCGGAAGCAAGTGCATCTTTTACATAGCGTATTACAGCTTGGCGCTGTAATACGAATTCATCTACTGCTTTATTAGCAGTAGATGGGTTGTTTTCATTGCCTGCAGCCATTGCTGCAGACACATATTCCGCGTAAGCAGCTTCAGTTTCTGAAGCTACTTGAGTTTCTTCTGTGGTAACAGTAGAAGACTCATCAGTTTCTTCGCAAGTTGCAACTGCAACTTGTGCATCGACTCGCTCGAAATTTGAGCGGGTCCCTCCCCCACTTAGATTTGGCGTACCGCCAAGTAAAGCCGGGGTTCGTGGATGCCGTAAGTCATTCACGTAGAACGGTGTGTGCTTAGTAGAAGCATGCACCGAGTTATTTATTTCAAACTCAGTGAGTGGCAAATAGTCGCTCCACTGCTCGAAGGCATGCGCGTATGAACGCAGCATGTCTCCGAGAACGCGGTTAACGCGTCAGTTTGCCCATCCGTTTCCGGATGGTCCGCAGTTGACATCTTTAACTGCGTGCCCAATAAAGAGAACGTCTCTTGTCAGAAACGTCCTGTGAATCTCGGATCTCGATCCGAGATTATGTTTTCCGGCATTTCGTGTAAGCGGAATACCGTGTCAACGAATATCCGCGCTGTTTGCGCAGCGGTGTCATTCGCTGACACTGCAGCAAGATGAACCATCTTGCTGAAGCGGTCTACAAAGACCACAATTCCTGTATTCCGATTATGATCAGCCGGGAGACCAAAGATGAAGTCCATGGAAATGGACTTCCAACACTCTGTCGGAACCGGCAAAGATTGGAGGGGAGCCTGCGCAGAGTGCGCAGGCTTGACGCGCTGGCATATCTCGTAAGCGCGTACGTACATGCGTACCCATTTATACTGGTTACGCCAGTAGAAATCGCGTACGAGAGAAGCATACGTCTTCTCTCGACCTTGATGCCCCGAAATCGGTGCATCATGGTACTCAAACAAAATTTGATGTTTGAGATCATCGTCGTTTGGAACGACGATGCGACTAACATCATCTTGGTCTGTGCTATAAAGCAACAGACCATCGTGCAATCGATAACGATGCACGCAGGCGCGAAGGAACTCTGGAAGTTCCTTGCGCTTCCGATCAGATTGATCACTTAGGTAATCAATCAGCAGGCGAGTTTCCTCGTCTGTTTTGTACGCTTGACGTACTTGTCGTACAAGTGACGACGACAGAGCAGTGCAACGTATTGCGTTTGCACTGGTTGCCTCGATTACGGACGGTTTCGTCTCGTAATCGGGGCGTCGTGATAGCGCATCCGCTATCACGTTCAACTTTCCCGGTTTGTATTCAACCGTGAAGTTGTATTCAGCAAAGAATGATAGCCAACGTGCCATTCTTTGGGAGATGTGTGGTGAATTCACGGCCGTGCGTAACGACGCATGGTCCGTGTAAACCACAAACGGTCTATCTCCTAAGAGATAGATCCGAAACTTTGCCAGTGCGTATTTCATGGCAAGGAGTTCCTTGTCATGCACTGGATAGTTGCGCTCGGCTGGGCGCAAATGACGCGACTGATAATAAATCACGCGATCACGATCATCGTGATCGCGCTGCATCAGGGCGCAGCCGATGGCGAAATCGCTCGCGTCGCAAACGACGTGGAACGGTCGCTCGTTATCGGCTATTGCCAAGACGGGAGCTTCAGTCAAGCTACGCTTGACTGCATCAAATGCATCTTGGCACTGGGTATCCCAGTGCCATTCGACATCTTTCTTTAATAATTGGGAAAGAGGTCGGATCAGACCGGCATAATTACACGAATATTTGTGCAAATAAGTCGCCAGTCCAAGGAACTTTCGAAGTTCCTTAACGTTGTTTGGCGTAGGCCATTCAACGATCACCCTGATCTTTTCCGGATCGGGGCGCACTCCATTCTTGCCTACAAAGCAGCCAAGAACGGGTATCTCAGGTGCACCAAAGGTGCACTTCTTCAAATTTGCATAGAGCTTGTGCTTGCGCATAAGCTCTAACACCTGACGTAGATGTTCTTTATGAACATCTACATCAGTCTTACCATGTTCAGCCTTACTATGGATGAACACGTCGTCAAAATAGCTCGGTGCGAATTCTCGCACCGGGCGCAATAGATGCGTGACGCATCTATTGAAAGTGGCAGGGGCATTTCGAAGCCCCTGCGGCATAACAAGCCACTCCCAAAGCATACCGCTTGGAGTGCTTACAGCCGTGAGAGGGATATCCTTCTCACGCATAAGGATTTGGTAGAAACCATCCCTCAAGTCGAGAGCACTGAAAACGGTGCTCCCGCTCATGCCATCAATGATGACATCTTTCCGCGGTATCGGCGTCTGCGCCGGTACCGTGGCTGCGTTCAGCTTATTGAAAGCATGAACGATTCTCCACCCACCAGTGGATTTCTTAACGCAGAAGGTGGGGCTGGAGTGCGGTGAGGTAGACTCCCGCACATGCCCCGCCTTGCGACGAGTTTCAAAGAACTCGTCGATTGCTTTAACTTGGTCACGCGGCAATGGCCATTGCCGCGTGACACAGTACTTCGTGCCAGGCACGAGATCAATTTCGTGCCTCGTTCCCTTATCCTTAGGGAGCTCGCAAGGTACTTCTTCTGGGAATACGTCAGCGTATTCTCAAAGTACTTCGTAGTACGGAGAAGTCGCCTTAAGCGACTCCCAGCTCTGCGCTTTAAAGCGCTGAACTTTGGTTTGATCACTGGGAACGAGTTCGTTCTCAACTTTCTTGTCATTGGGAACGATTTCGCTCCCGATGTCTTCCAATTGTAAAGTGGATATTCGCTCGCAAATATCCACAACCTCATCAGATGCGACAATGACGCAGATCTGTTCGATCTGATCATTTCGCAAGTTCTTTACGAACTTCTTCCAGCTCAAGGCTGGAAGGGCCATTACCTCTGAACTTAAGTTCGGAGGGTTGTCAAGCGTGAGAGACTGGGTAGCTAATCCAGTCTCTGTCTGCGTCAAGACGTTGATCGTCTCGACGGACACAGCTGTGAGATCAGACGCACTCGTCTGATCTGTTGCACGGTGAGCATCACTCGTGCACAAGGCCTTTTCCTCATGGTGACCACTGTCTACCATGGTGCTCATGCACTCACGACTGCCCTCAGTCGAGAGTTCTTTATTTTCGACACGGAAGTCATTTGCTTCCGTGACGGTTTCGTTCTTTTTACGGTGGGTGTTTCCCACCGTGTGTATATTCTCTCGACCACGACCGTCATCGGTCGTAGTAGCAACTTCAACACGGGAGTGCTCTGCACCCGTGTCGCGCACATTACTGACACGCAACGACTCATTCGTCGCGTGTTCGCGTCCCTCTGGACTCTGATCTGCGGGTGTACTATCCGCTGACCTAGTCGGATCAGGTCTGGTGGTGCCATCGCTACCCACCAGACTGTCTGACGCTGCGGTTGTATCATTAGATACAGCCGGATTACTCACAGGGTGATCAGATCCTGTGAGACCGCCGCAGTCGATCGACAGGTTAACCCAGTCGATCATTGGTTGATGCTTGGACATCCAAGGGATGCCCAAGATCACATCGAACTTGTCGTCAAGATCGAGGACGATGTATTCGTCCTCGAACGACAGTTCGTCTAACTCAAAGCGTGTGCGAATCACACGCTTTGGTATAGTCACGGTTTCACCTGTTGCTAACCGGACTGACAACATGCTTCGTGGAGATTCAATCTCCACGAAGTTCAACGACGTTAGAACCTCAGTTCTAACGAAATTGTTTGATGCTCCTGTGTCAAACAGAGCACGCATGGGGACATCGTTTCCATGCGGCTTAACTTCCAGGGTGATGAGAGGTTTCTCTCCACCCTGCACACGTTGACAGGACATAGTCCCGTCTGGGGCTATTATCCTCACATTCCCGATGTCGGCATGTGAGATAACCCGTCCAGTAGGGCGCCCCGCCCCTACTGGTTGTTGAAGTTTTTTGCATCAACAGAGGGTTGCCCCTGTTGATGTCGCTTACCAGCGGACTGTCCAGTCCGCTGACTGCGTGGCGCCGGACGCGGCGCCATGCATTCATGGGCGTAATGGCCCATCTTCGCGCATCTGTTGCAGCGAAGGAACTTCTTGTTCTTCGGTTGCCTCGGTGTCGAGGCAACTGCAACCGATAGGTCCATCGGTTCTGGACCTCCTCCGCCCGCGCCCTGGCGCGGGTTTTGGTGTCTCGGGACGAAGTGTGAACTTCGTCTGTTCGAGAAATTGTTATGGTTAAGAGGCTGCAGTGGCGGCATGTTAAAGTCGAAAGGCAGTTGAGCTTTTCGACTAACCCCAGCATGCGTTGCTGCTGAACGCATGCTGAATTCCTCTCGGATGCTTTGGTC
>MIQA02019380.1:0-23779 GCA_001887855.2 Sclerospora graminicola
GACCAACAAGTGCCACCCTTCGATTGGCCAATATTACATTATATTATTGGCCAACCAGCTTGAGTGGGGGGTGATGTAATGGGTGCCATTACATAAGTGATATTTAAGTAGAAATATCACAGTTCAATTTCAGACTGAATGTCTGAAATGCGAATATTGAATTATAAGTTGTTAGAATCACTTTGAGAACAGATTCTGATATCATTATCGACTCTAACAAGTAATCTAATGATAAAAATATCATTCAGACCAGCTTTATACTACATGTTGGTATGATTAGTTTAGATTTAACTATAGTTATTAACTCTAAACCACTCATAACATATTCACTCTTAAACTTACCTTCTTGTAGACACGCGGCCTTAGGTTTATATATGAATATATATATACTTAAGAGACTAATTGATTAATTAATTAGTCTACCCTAAAGTTTGTGTTTTAAATAAAATAAGGAGGACCAAATTACATTTGGTCCTATTCAATTGCACGCTTCCTCACTGCAATTTTACAGTGTAAGCCAGTAACGGCTAGCCTGTTACAGCCCCGATCACTATGCTGATCGCAATGCTGATCATGACCCGAGCCGATCAGCCCCAAATCAGTTTCCAGGTGTGAAGAGAGACGGAGTTTTCAGTTAAGCTGGGTTTAATATGGGGCGAACAGTGTCTGGGAGGCAGATCTCGAACTAGTTCCAGGCTGCTTTTCGAGGAATCAGGATGGTTGAAGACTGCCATAGAGGTTGGCCGTAATCAGTCCAGAAGTGGTACGGATCAGTTTGAAGGTGCGACAAAGATGTGTAAGGTGGTACTGGCGCAACCGTGCGACGAAACGAACAGGATCGAAGTATGAGATAAGCATGTACGGTACACTAGGTATAGGATATTGCATATATAATAACAGGATTGAATTTACCCCCTAAGCAAAGAGTCGCTCCGCCACGTGTCGCGGTCATTGGGAGCACAGGGTTAACTAGGCCCCTGTAGCTCAACTTAATTCCCGGTTAAGACGCGCATAGACGCATTTTGGCTTACCGGAAGGCCCCCGACGGGTTTTGTTTAGGTTTTCAACCCTCACCCCCTCACGCGCACGTGTTTGGAACACGTTATATCAATTGGAAAGGTTTTGTGGAGATAACGTTTGTGATCTACTGTGGAAGATCGTGGTGATATCGTGGTTTTCGGGGGTTTTCGTTGTCTCTCGTTTTTATTGGCTGACCTGATCGGACGAAGTTTCCCGATCAGTGCCTTTAGATACTGAAGTTAAGTATCGACCCTGACTCGTTCTCCGGTCAAGATTCCCACCCGAGGACACCCCCGTCTCGAGAGGGTCATCCCCTCCGACCTGATCAAGATCATCCTTTTTATCAAAGAGTCCACCTGAGTGAGTGTAAACACCCCCGATCAATGGGTACACAAGGTAAGATGAAGTTGAGCATGGATTTTATCGTACATGATGACCGGGAGGATCGGATCAGTCGTCATAGTGATGATTCATCCGATCTTGATGGCGATCAGGATCAACGGAGTATCCCCTCCGATAGTTGGTCGTCCGGGCTAGTGGGTATCCGGATTCCGCCCAAGACTTCCGTCCTAGATTTGGAAGTCGGCACCATACACTCATGAGCGTAATGGCCCATCTTCGCGCATTACAGTAAAGTAGATTCTTGTTTTTCGGTTGCCTCGGGGTCAAGGCAACTGCAACCGATAGGTCAATCGGTTCTGGACCTCCTCCGCCCGCGCCCTGGCGCGGGTTTTGTTGTCCCGGAACGAAGTGTGAACTTTGTCAGTTCGAGAAATTGTCATAGTTAACATGCTGCACTGGCGGCATGCTAAAGTCGAAGGGCTGTTGAGCTTTTCGACTGAGACCAGCATGCGTTGACGCTGAGCGCATGCTAAATTCCTCTCGGATGCTTTGATCTATAGCATCCCTCAGAGGCTTTGGCGGAATGCGGTAAAGACTCTGCTTGATGCGACCGTCGCTCTGTCCCTTCATGAAGCCAGTGACCGGCATGGCAGGGGGCACCGGCTCATGTACAATATTTGATAACAAATATTGCATCTTCTGAGCGTAAGCTTGAAGACTAAGCATACCTTGCCGGAGTTCCATGAACTCTTCACGGCAACTAAGCTCCATTTCTGGAGCTTCGAAGTTGAGCTTTAGCTCAGCTTTCAATTCCAGATACGTCAGGAACGCAGATTCATCATTTTTTAATCGTTTTTGTTTTTTTAATAGTTGATTAATGATTGACATATTATTTTATTATATTATGTTTGAATAATAACGGATTCGAACCGCTAACATTTTCGGTGTAAACGAAATACTCTACCAATTGAGCTAATTATTCCGGCTCATTGCCCATGCTCTGGCGCGACCGCCCAGGCATGTGGTGGCAAAATAAGTTTGTGAACATGGGTCCAAAATCTTTTGCGCAGAGATGGCGTCTTCCACCTCTGCGAACCATCTACGAGGGGGTTCACCCCCTTCGCCAGTAAAGGGCGGAATCCGCGCCTTTACTACATCAACGCTTTCACTCGCTGTGGGCGTTGTTGGTGGCGACCGTAACATTACGGATCTCACCTGAGGATCTATGTATATCCTCGTGAAGCGGTTCACCATTTCTAAAGCTTCGTCCGAGGTAAAACCTTTTTTTTTTGAGGATGTCGGTTCCCATGGTCCACATCATCTTCACCACAGTATCCACACTTCTTTGTGAAAAGTGAGGGAGGGTTTCTCTCACTAAGTCTTGCGCGAGCTGTCGCTCGCGTTCACGATTGCTGATCGTCGTCATGACGGTCGAGCGGCTCTTAAACCTTCGTTCTGCTTGTTAACTCGCGGAACGGAACGAACAGTGATCGTTAAGACGGACCACTAAGTGCGACCAGGTGTAACAGGCTAGCTGTTGTAGGCTTACACTGTTAGAATTGCAAGTGAGGAAGCGTGCAATTAGTTAGGAACAAATGTAATTTGTTTTTCAATAATTTAAGTAAGATTAAACTAGGTCTGGACTAATTAATTAATTAAATAGTCTTAGTTTTATATATATGAATATATAACAACGACACGTGGCTACAAGACGGTAAGTTTAAGAGTGAATATGTTAATGAGTGGCTTAGAGCAAACTAGTATAATTAGATCTACACTAATCATAGTAACATGTAATGTAAAACTGCTCTTATTATACTCTTATTATTAGGTCTCTTCTTAGATTCGATAATTGTATTAGAATCTGTTTCTCAGGGTGGATTATAATAGCTTATAATCCAATATTCGCATTTTAGACAGCAAGTCTAAAATTGAACTGTGATATTTCAGCTTAAATATCACTTATGTAATGGTGCCCCATTACAATGTCGGTCCCCATGGTCCGCATCATCTCCACCATAGTATCCACGTTACGTTGTGAGGGAAAAATTCCCTCACTAAGTCTTGCGCGAGCTGACGCTCGCGTTCACGATCGCTAACCGTCGACATATCGGTCAAGCGGCTCTTTAACCCTCGTTCAGCTGGTTAACTAGCGGGACAAAACGAACAGTTGTCGTTAAGACGGACCACAAAGTGCTACCAGGTGTAACCGGCTAGCTGTTACAGGCTTACACTATGTAAATTGCAAGTGAGGAAGCGCGCAATTGGTTAGGAACAAATGTAATTTGTTTATCGATAGTTTAAATTTTAGAATTAAACTTAAAAGGTGGAATATTTAATTGATTTTATAGTCCCTTAGTTATATATACAAATGTATATCCAAGACACGTGGCTGCAAGACGGAAATTTTAAGAGTGAATATATTATGGGAAAGACTACGGAGCACGCATATCATACCACGCGTTACAAAGAAAGGGTACGGAGGGTGTAACAGGGCAACTGTTACACGGCTTACACTGTAAAATTGCAGTGAGGAAGCGTGCATTTTGAGTAGAACCAAATGTAAATTTGGTCCTCCTTAGTTTACCTTAAATACACTTTAATAAAGACTAATCAATCTGTTAATTAATCGATCACTTAAGTATATATATATTAATATATATACTTAGGGCTACTTGTGCGATAGAAGGTAAGTTTAAGAGTGAATATATTATGAGTGGTTTAGATTTAATAACTATAATTAAATCTAAACTAATCATACAAACATGTTGTATAAAGCTGGTCTGAATGATATTCTATCATTAGATTACTTGTTAGATTCGATAATGATATCAAAATCTGTTCTCAAAGTGGATAACAACTTATAATCCAATATCCACATTTCAGACATTAAGTCTGAAATTGAACTGTGATATTTCTACTTAAATATCATTTATGTAATGGCACCCCATTACATCACCCCCCACTCAAGCTGGTTGGCCAATAATATAACGTAATTTTGGCCAATCGAATGGTGGCACTTGTTGGTCATAACGATATTCTGTTATAACGCATTTCCGACCATAAGAGAACAAATGCTCAGCAAACGCAGCGGTGCTCTTAAGGGGGATGCCGATACTGCGAAAGCAGCCTCCACCTCCGCATCACGTGCAGAGGTGTCGTCAGCAAATGCCGACGCTACGAATGTAGCGTCGAAGAAAAAGAGTAAGCCGAGAGACCCATTGTCTCTCATAGTAGACGCTGCGGAAGCAGTTTCAAAGAGAGGGCGGGAAGATGTCGCGAATGCAACATCTTCCGTGTCTCCACTAGCCTTAGGGCGGGTGGCTAAGAAGAATCCCAATTCTGTCTTCGGAGAGTCATCTGACTCCGAAGAAGAGGGCGAGGACGACACCGTCCCTGTCGACGATTCTAGCGAGCTTATGCCTGCTAGAATTGCTTCGCGTTAAGTGATGGCGAAGTAGAGTCTGACGCCGTCGATTACGACAGCAACAATTTCGTCAAACGGTGGTATGAGGAGCGTAAAGCTCCTCCTGGTCCTCGTCATTCGCCTGGTCGTGACGACGACGACTTTGAGGTGGCAGGTGGTGCTCCACCTGCGAAGAAACAACGCGCAGAAGCGGCTTACGCTGCTTCTGAATCACCATGTTGTACGGAACGTACAAAGTGGGGTTTTGGACCCCAGCATGGACGCTTGTACCCGAAAGTGTGGGCACACCAAGCGCGATTGTCTATACTCGTTATTTGACATTAACGCGCTTGATGATTGCAAAGACCTTCGCAATCATAACTTTGATCGCAGTCGACGATAGACGTCCGTACTTCATCGACCTTTTCTATCAGGCTCGTTATTATACGAACCGGAAAGGGCCGCGTAAGAATAGGGACGATAAAGACGCCCTCACCCAAAGTTGGAATGCCTTTGTTGAAAATTACAACAAAGGTCCCGACGAATACGTGAACAAAATTCACGTAAACCGTGAGCGCTTCTTAAAGCACTCACGCTCAGGTAAAATGGAGTTCATCCATTTTACTTGCATTAGAGAAGGGCTCTCTTGCGGAGTTCCTTCTCACATGACTTGCCTTTGTTGTCCCAAGGGAGCTCCTCGTCTAACTGAAAAGGAGCTAAGAAGGTACCGAGGTTACTCAGTACCCGCTAGTGTTAAGAACCTCATTGATGCTCTTAAAACATCGGCACCTAGTGTTGATGCTTCTTTTGAGTTTGAGGAGAAGTATCCTTCTCAAACTCATGCAGGAGGTCAGGGGCATCCGCCCTTAGCACCTCAATCGGTTCCCAAGAGTCAAACTCTTGGGAATATCCCAACCAGCGTACCAGGTACTCGGTACGCTGCCCCTTCTTATAGGGAACCGAGCGCTTCGATAGTAAGCGCTCGAGAATGTAACGCTTGTTCCCCTGATTATCAATCAGGGGCGGCGGGGGTTGGTAATTCCCTCGGCGTTGTTGTTGCGGAGCATGGTTACCAGCTCCGCAAGCTCGAGAGGCATTGTAACGCCTTGAGCGACGACATGTGTCACTCGATGAAGACATATCGTTCTCATCGAGACGAGATTCGCGACATTCTGAGCGCGCATCTCGTGATGCAGCAGAAGAATGATCTTCTGCTGGTCGAGATTGATCGACTAAAGTCGCAGATGGAAACTCTCCAGACTTCTCACAATCGGTTGGAGACCGATTACAAGTCTCTCTTGGGAGACTTGAAGAAGCACGGCATTCGCCGTGGCGATGCGTCTCGTCCGAAGACGTAGACGATCGGTACGGCTTGATCCTCCCAACGTAAAACGTTGGGTGAAGGCGCATGGCCGCGGGGATGTCTAAAGTATAGGCATTCCCCTTAACACTTTGGACCTTGAAGGGTCCAATGAACTTAGGCAGCAACTTCCGTGTAGGGAAGTTGCTGATTGCATGTGTAGGCAAATTAGTTGTAGATAACATAACTAATTCACCTTTTTGAAAGGAATTTGTGATTTTCCTTCCATTTTTATCTGCATTTTGCTTCTGCTTGTCAAAAGCGGAAGCAAGTGCATCTTTTACATAGCGTATTACAGCTTGGCGCTGTAATACGAATTCATCTACTGCTTTATTAGCAGTAGATGGGTTGTTTTCATTGCCTGCAGCCATTGCTGCAGACACATATTCCGCGTAAGCAGCTTCAGTTTCTGAAGCTACTTGAGTTTCTTCTGTGGTAACAGTAGAAGACTCATCAGTTTCTTCGCAAGTTGCAACTGCAACTTGTGCATCGACTCGCTCGAAATTTGAGCGGGTCCCTCCCCCACTTAGATTTGGCGTACCGCCAAGTAAAGCCGGGGTTCGTCTGGATGCCGTAAGGCATTCACGTAGAACGGTGTATGCTTAGTAGAAGCATGCACCGAGTTATTTATTGCAAACTCAGTGAGTGGCAAATAGTCACTCCACTACTCGAAGGCATGCGCGTATGAACGCAGCATGTCTCCGAGAACGCGGTTAACGCGTTCAGTTTGCCCATCCGTTTCCGGATGGTCCGCAGTTGACATCTTCAACTGCGTGCCTAATAACGAGAACGTTTCTTGCCAGAAACGTCCTGTGAATCTCGGATCACGATCCGAGATTATGTTTTCCGGCATTCCGTGTAAACGGAATACCGTGTCAACGAATATCCGCGCCGTTTGCGCAGCGGTGACATTCGCTGACACTGCAGCAAGATGAACCATCTTGCTGAAGCGGTCCACAAAGACCACAATTCCTGTCTTCCGACTGTGATCAGCCGGAAGACCAAAGATGAAGTCCATGGAAATGGACTTCCAACACTCTGTCGGAACCGGCAGAGATTGGAGGGGAGCCTGCGCAGAGTGCGCAGGCTTGACGCGCTGGCATATCTCGCAAGCGCGTACGTACTTGCGTACCCATTTATACTGGTTACGCCAGTAGAAATCGCGTGCGAGAGAAGCATACGTCTTCTCTCGACCTTGATGCCCCGAAATCGGTGCATCATGGTACTCAAACAATATTTGATGTTTGAGATCATCGTCGTTTGGAACGACGATGCGACTAACATCATCTTGGTCTGTGCTATAAAGCAACAGACCATCGTGCAATTGATAACGATGCACGCAGGCGCGAAGGAACTCTGGAAGTTCCTTGCGCTTCCGATCAGATTGATCACTTAGGTAATCAATCAGCAGGCGAGTTTCCTCGTCTGTTTTGTACGCTTGACGTACTTGTCGTACAAGTGACGACGACAGAGCAGTGCAACGTATTGCGTTTGCACTGGTTGCCTCGATTACGGACGGTTTCGTCTCGTAATCGGGGCGTCGTGATAGCGCATCCGCTATCACGTTCAACTTTCCCGGTTTGTATTCAACCGTGAAGTTGTATTCAGCAAAGAATGATAGCCAACGTGCCATTCTTTGGGAGATGTGTGGTGAATTCACGGCCGTGCGTAACGACGCATGGTCCGTGTAAACCACAAACGGTCTATCTCCTAAGAGATAGATCCGAAACTTTGCCAGTGCGTATTTCATGGCAAGGAGTTCCTTGTCATGCACTGGATAGTTACGCTCGGCTGGGCGCAACTGACGCGATTGATAATAAATCACGCGATCACGATCATCGTGATCGCGCTGCATCAAGGCGCAGCCGATGGCGAAATCGCTCGCGTCGCAAACGACGTGGAACGGTCGCTCGTTATCGGCTATTGCCAAGACGGGAGCCTCAGTCAAGCTACGCTTGACTGCATCAAATGCATCTTGGCACTGGGTATCCCAGCGCCATTCGACATCTTTCTTTAATAATTGGGAAAGAGGTCGGATCAGACCGGCATAATTACACGAATATTTGTGCAAGTATGTCACCAATCCAAGGAACTTTCGAAGTTCCATGACGTTGTTTGGCGTAGGCCATTCAACGATCACCCTGATCTTTTCCGGATCAGGGCGCACTCCGTTCTTGCCTACAAACAAGCCAAGAACGGGTATCTCAGGTGCAACAAAGGTGCACTTCTTCAAATTTGCATAGAGCTTGTGCTTGCGCATAAGCTCTAACACCTGACGTGGATGTTCTTTATGAACATCTACATCAGTCTTACCATGTTCAGCCTTACTATGGATGAACACGTCGTCAAAATAGCTCGGTGCGAATTCTCGCACCGGGCGCAATAGATGCGTGACGCATCTATTGAAAGTGGCAGGGGCATTTCGAAGCCCCTGCGGCATAACAAGCCACTCCCAAAGCATACCGCTTGGAGTGCTTACAGCCGTGAGAGGGATATCCTTCTCACGCATGAGGATTTGGTAGAAACCATCCCTCAAGTCGAGAGCACTGAAAACGGTGCTCCCGCTCATGCCATCAATGATGACATCTTTCCGCGGTATCGGCGTCTGCGCCGGTACCGTGGCTGCGTTCAGCTTATTGAAAGCATGAACGATCCTCCACCCACCAGTGGATTTCTTAACGCAGAAGGTGGGGCTGGAGTGCGGTGAGGTAGACTCCCGCACATGCCCCGCCTTGCGACGAGTTTCAAAGAACTCGTCGATTGCTTTAACTTGGTCACGCGGCAATGGCCATTGCCGCGTGACACAGTACTTCGTGCCAGGCACGAGATCAATTTCGTGCCTAGTTCCCTTATCCTTAGGGAGCTCGCAAGGTACTTTTTCTGGGAATACGTCAGCGTATTCCCAAAGTACTTCGTAGTACGGAGAAGTCGCCTTAAGCGACTCCCAGCTCTGCGCTTCAAAGCGCTGAACTTTGGTTTGATCATTGGGAACGAGTTCGTTCCCGATGCCTTCTAATTGCAAAGTGGATATTCGCGAGCAAATATCCACAACCTCATCAGATGCGACAATGACGCAGATCTGTTCAATCTAATCATTTCGCAAGTTCTTTACGAACTTCTTCCAGCTCAAGGCTGGAAGGGCTATCACCCCTGAACTTAAGTTCGGAGGGTTGTCAAGCGTGAGAGACTGGGTAGCTAATCCGGTCTCTGTCTGCGTCAAGACGTTGATCGTCTCGACGGACACAGCTGCGAGATCAGACGCACTCGTCTGATCTGTTGCACGGTGAGCATCACTCGTGCACAAGGCCTTTTCCTCATGGTGACCACTGTCTACCATGGTGCTCATGCACTCACGACTGCCCTCAGTCGAGAGTTCTTTATTTTCGACACGGAAGTCATTTGCTTCCGTGACGGTTTCGTTCTTTTTACGGTGGGTGTTTCCCACCGTGTGTATATTCTCTCGACCACGACCGTCATCGGTCGTAGTAGCAACTTCAACACGGGAGTGCTCTGCACCCGTGTCGCGCACATTACTGACACGCAACGACTCATTCGTCGCGTGTTCGCGTCCCTCTGGACTCTGATCTGCGGGTGTACTATCCGCTGACCTAGTCGGATCAGGTCTGGTGGTGCCATCGCTACCCACCAGACTGTCTGACGCTGCGGTTGTATCATTAGATACAGCCGGATTACTCACAGGGTGATCAGATCCTGTGAGACCGCCGCAGTCGATCGACAGGTTAACCCAGTCGATCGTTGGTTGATGCTTGGACATCCAAGGGATGCCCAAAATCACATCGAACTTGTCGTCAAGATCGAGGACGATGTATTCGTCCTCGAACGACAGTTCGTCTAACTCAAAGCGTGTGCGAATCACACGCTTTGGTATAGTCACGGTTGCACCTGTTGCCAACCGGACTGACAACATGCTTCGTGGAGATTCAATCTCCACGAAATTCAACGACGTTAGAACCTCAGTTCTAACGAAATTGTTTGACGCTCCTGTGTCAAACAGAGCACGCATGGGGACATCGTTTCCATGCGGCTTAACCTCCAGGATGATGAGAGGTTTCTCTTCACCCTGCACACGTTGACAGGACATCTCGTCTGGGGCTATTATCCTCACATGCCCGATGTCGGCATGTGAGATAACCCGTCCAGTAGGGCGCCCCGCCCCTACTGGTTGTTGAAGTATTTTGCATCAACAGAGGGTTGCCCCTGTTGATGTCGCTTACCAGCGGACTGTCCAGTCCGCTGACTGCGTGGCGCCGGACGCGGCGCCATGCATTCATGGGCGTAATGGCCCATCTTCGCGCATCTGTTGCAGCGAAGGAACTTCTTGTTCTTCGGTTGCCTCGGTGTCGAGGCAACTGCAACCGATAGGTCCATCGGTTCTGGACCTCCTCCGCCCGCGCCCTGGCGCGGGTTTTGGTGTCTCGGGACGAAGTGTGAACTTCGTCTGTTCGAGAAATTGTTATGGTTAAGAGGCTGCAGTGGCGGCATGTTAAAGTCGAAAGGCAGTTGAGCTTTTCGACTAACCCCAGCATGCGTTGCTGCTGAACGCATGCTGAATTCTTCTCGGGTGCTTTGGTCTATAGCATCCCCCAGAGTCTTTGGCGGAACCGTAAGCTGGCGCACAATTGCCCTGAGGTGGGTTATTTCGCCCACTGCTTCTTGACTACTGCGTTTCAGCTCAGTGATTCGGGGGCCCACGCGGTCCAGCATCGCACAAAAGGTCTTGCATCTCCGCGACAGAACTTCAGAATCAGCCTGACAGGACCGGAGCTCCGCCTGAAGGGAAGCGACGGCGGCCTTCAATCTGTCCCAGTCGCCGCAAACCTGGCCGTGAACGCGGAGCGCCGTTTCAGCGTCAGCGGTCGACAACACCAGATCGGGAGTACGGGACGAATTCGGCGGTTTTGCAACTTCCAACCCGCTGGCGGGCGAGTCGTCATCCACGAGAACGAGACGGCATGTGCCATCCTTGTCAATTTGCAAGACTGAAAATATATCAAGATAAAGTCAGCATCTGTGGATGTGATTGCAAGCCGGCTGGGAGACCGACCGGGTTCACGAAAATCGTTATAAATTAGTAGGACGACGTACCAAAGCGAGGCATGGGTAAGCAGGATCAGATCGACTTGGTTCAGGTGAGGTCGTGCCTCAACCGTTGTGCGGCTGTGACGCGACTCAGGGGCGGCTGTGGTAAAGTGACTTATGAATTAATTGATGGGAAGGTGTAACAAGGCTACTGTTACGCGGCTTACACTGTAAGATTGCAGTGAGGAAGCGTGCAATTTGTGTAGGACCAAATGTAAATTTGGTCCTCCTTAGTTTACCTTAGATAAACTTTAGTAAAGACTAATTAATTTATTAATTAATCTATCACTTAAATATATATATTAATATATATACCTAAGGCTACTTGAGTACTAGAAGGTAAGTTTAAGAGTGAATATATTTATGAATGGTTAAGAGCTAACTAGTATAATTAGACCTAGACTAATCATAGTAACATGTAGTATAAACTGATCTAATATTCGCATTTCAGACATTAAGTCTGAAATTGAACTGTGATATTTCTACTCAAATATACCCCATTACAGAAGGTGTGAAGTACTTTCCAAAGGGCGCCTTCTGATTGGCAGAAAATATGGACCAAGGGCATAGGTGCCGGATGGCCGCCGCCGAGTGTATCTACCAGCGGCCGGACGGCGCCAGGCCCGGAATCAGGCCGGACGAATGCGACTGAAGACGTGGATAGTTGGGCTAGCGGGCTAAGCGGACTGGACGACCGCGGATGGCGGACAGCTGAGGGGCGGATTGGTTGGAAGGTATGAGCGGAAGGAGCCTGAAGGTGGGTGAGTGTTCTAGTGGATGAAGGAGGCACCCGGATCGGACGTGGAGCTGCCAAGGAAGTGCTAGCGCCAGCGGCCAGTGAGCTCAGACGGATGGCCATCCGGCCAAGTCGGCCGGGTTCAATGTACCAGCCGGACTGGTACCAGCTAGGTTAGGTGTCCGGCCGGGCTGGTACCATCTGGGGTTGGTGTACCAACCGGGCTGGTACACAAAAATCGGAGTTAACCGGGCCACTTCGGGTAAGACACATGACTGGACAGCCGGACTATTTGGGGTAGGTTACACAAAAGGGAGTATTGGATATAGGGATAAATCAGTATACGTTTCGCTTTCTTAGACACAAGTCGCTTTTATTGGTTCACAGCGGAGGGCTAACAAGGTCCCCTCTTGCTGCTATTGGTTTGCCCGGGGAAGGTTAAGGTAACCCACCGGAAGTCCCCTGACCGGGAGTCGCGGCGTCTTCGTATACTCACCTCAAGTCGCCCGTGTTTTGAACACGGTATTAAGTATTGGGAAGTGGTGACATTTTGGCCTTCTGTGGAAGATTGTGGAGTTATATTTGGATTCCCCTTTACATACACGTTTGGATTTACCCTTCATTATTATTGGTTTGGCTGGCCGATCGATTATTCTCGGTCCAGCCGTCGCAGTATACAAAGTTCAAGTATATTGCCAGTCGAGCTCCCCGGTGACGATTTCCGCCCAGGAGCTACCCCTAGTCCTAACCCTCATCTCCCTATCCGACGGACTTTACACTTTTCGCCCTAGAGTCCACCAAGAGAGCGCAACCGCCAGTACTGACGGGTACAAAAGGTGAGCTTTTAACATGGAACACCCGAGTCGTCATGAGCCAGCGGATGGAAGTGACCGATCCAGCCGGCCGGATGCCGGATCGGATCATGACTCGGATGGACGGAGTCCCAATTCCGACAGTCAGTCGTCTGGGCCCCCCGTGGGTGTTCGCGTCTCAGGAAGATTTTCTGAGAGCGACTACACCACACACATTATCACTGATGAGATGATATTTCAATAAATATTAAAAAACGAATCCAATCCGGCCCCAATTCCACCATGAGAATGTACCCATTTTCCTGACTCGACATCAATAGTACTGCCTAACAAATCAAGCTCCGAGCGTCGCCGCCAGAGCGCTAAGACAGCTTTTTTCGCCTTCAATTCAAACTGTGGATCACCCGTCAAGCGCGAGAGATACGCCATTTTCACTAACAAGGAGCCTGCTGGGGCTGGACACGTGACATTCGCGGCTTGATCGTTTCGCACGACACCACGTTGTAAACCCACTCTATGAACGGGCAACCCCGTCCGTGTGTTAAATGCTGGTAACAATCGACGTCCGAGATCGTGTGCGAGTGCTAACAAATCGCCAGTGTACTCGGTTTCGTCGAAGAGACCAAAATATTCGGGAGATGCCAATGTGGTGAAGTGCTCCCGAAGTTAACGGACTAATGATGATGGATGTTCGCACCGGATTGGCCGAAATGTTACCCTAAGCCGGATGCCCAGACCGGCCAGGAATAAGATGTAATTTGGGACTGCCCGGCACCCTGGTAGGCGGTCGGGCGGTGCCTGGCTGGAAACCAAGTCGGCGGGCGAGGATAGTCGGATAAGCGGGCTGAGCAGACGGCAGGACTATGGAGGTTTGACGGCCGAGGCGCGGATGGCGGACGGCCAAGATGGCGGACTGTTCGTAAGGATGGAGTGGAAGGAGCCCGGAAGAAGAGGATTGTTCTAGTGGAAAGAGTATGCACCGGGATCGTAGGAAGGGCTGCCAAGGGACTGCTAGCGTCAGCGGCCGAGGGGCGCGGATGGGTGGCTATCCGGCCGAGCCGGTCGGGTACCATGTACCATTCGGACTGGTACCATATGGGTTCAGTGTACCGGCCGCGTTGGTACCATTTGGGGTTGGTGTACCGGCCGTACCGGTACACAGAGTCGGAGTTAGCCGGGTTGCGTGGGTAAGATACATGACTGGTCAGGCGTGTTATTTGAGGTAGGCTACACAAAGGGAGTATTGGGCATAGGATAAATCAGTATACGTTTCGCTTTCTTAGACACAAGTCACTTTATTGGTTCACGGCAGAGGGCTAACAAGGTCCCCTCTTGCTGTTATTGGTTTGCCCGGGGAAGGTTAAGTTAACCCACCGGAAGTCCCCTGACCGGGAGTCGCGGCGACTTCGTATACTCACCTCAAGTCGCCCGTGTTTTGAACACGGTATCAAGTATTGGGAAGTGGTGACATTTGGCCATCTGTGGATACACATTTGGATTCGCCCTTCATTGTTATTGGTTTAGCTGGCCGATCGATTATTCTCGGTCCAGCCGGTACTATACAAACTTCAAGTGTCCTATTGGTTTAGCTGGCCGATCGACTATTCTCGGCCCAGCCGGCACTATACAAAGTTCAAGTATATTACCCAACGAGCTCCCCGGTGACGATTTCCGCCCAGGAGCTACCCCTAGTCCTACACTTCATCTCCCTATTGGACGGATTTACACTTTTCGCCCTAGGGTCCATCAAGAGAGCTAACCACCCAGTACTGACGGGTACACAAGGTGAGCTTTTAACATGCAACATTCGAGCAGTCGCGATCAAGCGGATGGAAGCGACCGATCCAGCCGGCCTCAAGCCGGATCGGATCATGACTCGGATGGACGGAGTACCCCCTCCGGTAGTCAGTCGTCTGGGACCCCCGTGGGTGTTCGCGTCTCAGGAAGATTTTCTGAGAGCGACTACACCACAATGGTGCGCGTGCCCGGATCTCTTGGTGACCCTGGATATCACCGCGAGTCCCTAGCGGGCGAAAGACCTAAACCTGTCAAATTTGTTGACGATGTTGTGTCGGGTGCATTGGGGGAAGGCATATCGCCCCCAATGCTGCTGAAGATGGAAGGATGCGATGGTCGCCTCGGATTGGGGGAGTTCGAGGTTGACATTAAAGAAGAAGTTACTCCCCTAGAGGCTCCGCCGGGGGCGGATTATGGTACTACCTACGGCAGTGCCGGCCGCTACACGGATGGAGCCGGATCGGACTATGGTGCAAGTCACCATAGTCCGAGGAAGGATCATGGTTCCGACCATGATCCTAACGAACGAATGCATATTTTGGATATAAAAGAAAAGATAAAGGAAGAAAAAGCGGAAGTCGGATACGACCGGAGTGGGAAGCCGGCCGGATCGGGACCAAGTCGCGATCTGGCCCCCCTACCCCTAAATAAACCGGATTGGCAAGAATTGGATTATCCGACCTACAAAGACAAACCGCGATTCGAAGAAGAAGAAGAGAAGCAGGACGGCCTATCGACGGATATCGACTTGGAGCGTGCTTTCCATCTTCACGAGTTGGGGCAATTCTTGCGGACGGACAAGGTACTAAAAATAACACGGCCGAAGATCATAGGCGGATTGAAAGGTCCCGTCTCTCCCCCAACTCTCTCAGACGGCCACGTGTCCCTCATTAGAGGACTATTCGACCAACTCAAACAAGCCGGCATCAACACCGGCGTGTTTGATCCGAACGAGTTGTTTGATCTGAAGATGGACAAGTTGAAGGAGGCGTCCAGCGCCCTGCACGACCACTTGGTACCGCTAGTGGGTTGCTCGCCGCCGTCGAAAAAGATGACAGCTACGACTGGAGTGGCGCCGTCCACGCCGCCGGCGACAAGCAAACCGGCCGGTATACACTCAGGCTCTTCGCAGTACGAGTCTGCCCCTTCGGAAGCGGACTCATCGGATTCATCGGTGGGTATCACTCGCATGACGCTTGGCCCAAGGGGAGCAGCACGTGTGGCGACAGCCGTGAGACTTGGAGGACGTGAGGATCCGGGTACGCCCGAGCGGAAGAGCGCCGGCCAGTACAGTGTACAGGCCTGGCGGACAGCGACGGCGGATCCAGAACCGAAGAAGGAAGACGAGGACGCGGATGGGCGGATTAAGAAAGAATTCCAATCTAACAGCCCAGCTGCCCCTCAAGCCGCCCCTCAAGTCGCCCCTCAAGTCGCTCCTCAAGTCGCTCCTCAGGTGCCGGATCACCTGCAAAACATGTTCTCGGCGATGATGGAGCGATACTTGGAAGAGCAACGTCGGCTGAGCGCCAGCCGCGGCAGTCCGAAGTCACCGGACCAGCCCGCTCGTCGTGGAACACAGGCCCCCGAACCAGTCCAGTACTATGCGAGGGAGCCGAGTGATGAAGATATGGAGTCGGTGCGGTCCAAGCAAAGTGAACCCCATGCCGCCCCGCCGAGCCGTCAGACAGGTCGCCGGACCGGACGTCGGCCAACGAACAGGAAGCTGTCTCTCAGCGACGTGGATATGGAATCCGTCAGGTCGGCCAAGTACCATTACGATCCGGATGACCTGGATCTGGGGATGTCCCGCCAAGCCCATATGGCTTCGGCCCAAGCGTTTGACACGGATTCGGGAGCGATCACGAGGGTGCGAATGTCGGCCACGTCCGAGCTGAAAGACTTCACCGGACGCGACGCGGACGTGGACCAGGCCCGAGGATGGTTGAGCAAGACGAAGTCGGCATTTCTCAGAGACCGGACGTCGGACTATGAGAAATGCCTGATCTTCGGGGATTTGATGAAGGGCCCAGCGAAACACTGGATCCAACAGCTCAGCCGGGAAACCCGAGGAAATTGGAGGGGATTGGCCGGTGCGTTCGAGGAGCAATACTGCGGAGCTGGAATGTCAGCGGCGCGACAATATTTCCACTCCAAGAAGCGACCGGATGAGACCCCCCTGGAGTATCTCCATCGTTTGAATGTCGCTGGCATGAGAGCGGGTATTCCCGTTAAAGAAGATACCAGCCGGTCGGAAGCTGCCCGCGAACACGTGGAACTGTTCATCAGCACGTTGGACGATCGGGAGCTGGCAAACCAGCTGGCGTTACTGGGGGTGAAGAATACGACGGAGCTGGAAGTGACGTTGCGCACGTACCTAAGGGCGAAGAAGCAAGGCCCCAAGGCGGCAGTAGGAACCGGCCGTTTCAAGTCCCGATTTAACGCGGATCAAGGAGGCCGGCCGCCATCTACCAGGACGGCCCGAGCCGTCCGCATGGTCGCCCGAGAGTCAGACGCGACCAGCTCGGAAGAGGAGTATCAGCGATCTGGGGGCGAGTCTGAGGAGGAACAGTATCGGTACCTTTTCTCGGCAGAAGCCAGTCAGCCGCCCAGGCTGCCAGTCGATTCCGGTCAGTCGAAGAGTTTTCCCGCTCGAGCTGACCAGGATTACTCTAAGCGCAAGTGTACCCACTGTGGGTCCATCAAGCATGACGACCGGAGCTGCTGGAAGCGGCTGACGTGCAAGAAGTGCGAGAGGAAGGGACACCCGGCGGAACACTGCCTGTTCACGTGTAAGGCTTGCGGAGAGGTGCATGAGGCGGGACTGTGCCCAATGGAAGAATTCTACAACCTGTTGAAGAAGTGGTACGTCCCGACCAAGCATGCTGGAATGTTGCCGCCCGGAGTGGAAAAGATGTTAAACTAGATCGCTCGCCAGGTTGGAATCTGGTTCGAGCCGAGCGGTCTAGTGTTAGTATCTATGCATATGTCGGTAAAGAGGATAATCAAGAAGCAAAGCAAAGGATAACCGACAATACATGTAAGTTTGACGATTACGTCACCCGGTCCCCGGCCGGTACGGCTGACCCCTTCCTGGTGAGCAGTATACGGACGGATGAGTATTCCCGGTCTGAAGTGCGAATGGAATTGAACTTGTTACCTGGCGAGTCGCGAGGTTATTGGAAGTATCACTCGCCGGATAAATGGTTCAAGCAGGCCAAGGCGGATGGAAAAATCAATAACCAGAAAGCTACCATGTTGTTCGATTCTGGCGCAGAAGTGTCTATCGTAGACACCACCTTTGCTCGTAAGGTGGGGTGTGAGATAGACGAGACGAAGCGACAGGAATGTATAGGCATTGGAGAGAGTTCGTACATGACCCAGGGAAGGACAAGAGTCAAGATTACGTTAGCTGGGTCACTGGTATATTACTTTACCGCCTGGGTAGGCAAGTTGGCCGGGCAGGATGCAATTTTGGGCATGGATTTTATGGTCCCGGCCGGTATACGGCTGGACTTATCGCATGGAACATTGACGTTGCCGGACGAAGTACAGATCCAGCTGGCCGGCCGGCGGCCCTTATATGGCGCCTACGTCCAGTTCCTCAAGCTAGGTCAGTTTGTAACGGTGCCCGTGGGAAAGGCGGTGGAAGTAATGTTACGACCACGCGACCGGCGGAGTAAGTTATGGCTGACAAGGGGCGAGTGCTGGGTACCATCTGTGGTTAAAGGGAGTGGTCATCTCAACTTCATAAGCGTGACCAACATCTCTGAAAAACCCCTCACCTTGCATGAAGATGTGATTATTGGAATGTGGCTGGCCGAGGATAAAGTGCCCCGCCGGCCGGGCTATGTCACTGTTGGCTCAAGACGCTATATCGAGTGGCAAAACCTGGCTTTTCAGGCAACCACCGATCTGGTCAGCGAAGAGGAAGAATTAGAAGAGGACCAGACTCCGATGGTGGATAAACCCGAGTACCGGACCCCTACTAAAATATTGACGCGGAACCGGCCGTCGCCGGATCCGGCCGAACGTATTGACCGAAGCTACGCCCCGATCGCGGAACTGGTTTTGCCCACTCGGAAGGAGACGGACGAACGACAGAGTCGGGAGAGAGGGCCAAGCAGAGTCGCATATACGGTCAGCCCCGATTACGGTTGTGAGGACCGAAGTGAAAGCGGATCGGCCCAGCCGGCCGAGCAGAATTCGGAAATAGCCGAATGCGGATCGGCCCAGCCGGCCGAGCAGAATCCCGAAGCGGCCGAAGCCGATCAAGTCTGCATTCATGAAGGGGGCGAACTATATGTTGAAGGCATGGAAGAACAGATGGCGGTGCTACCTGAGGTGACCCCCTGCCCCCCAGCAGTCACTATCGACGATCTACAAGTGGGAGACCCGGATGTGAACACCCCGGAGGAGATCAGCAGATTGAAGGATATTATATGGAAAAGACGACATCTGTTGATCGGACCAGGGAACGCACTTCCTCCGGCCGCCCATGGGGCGGTTTGTGATATCGATGTGGGAGGTGCCAAGCCGGTGGCACAGAGATGCCGAAGAGTCGCCCCCCAGTATCGGGAAAAGTTGTCAGAGCTTATCAAAGGTTTGCTGGCCACCAAGATAATTCAGCCGTCCACCTCGCCATGGGCTTCGCCCATTGTAATTATCATTAAGAAGAATGGGGTGGACATAAGGTTGTGCATCGATTACCGGCTGGTGAACCGGCTGACTAAGCTGATGATTTATCCGATGCCGCTGATAAACGACCTGCTGGAGGACCTGGATAAAGTTTTGTGGTATTGCTCATTGGACATGGCCAGTGGATTCTGGGTGGTCTCTATGACCGACCGTGCACGGGAGATCTCTGCATTCGTGACGCCTTTCGGGTTGTTCGAGTGGAACCGGATGCCGTTCGGTCTGAAGAATGCTCCGCAGATTTATCAACGGCTGATAGATAACGCGCTGTATGGACACTTCAAGATCAAGGCGGATCAAGATCCGGCTCTGGTCGGGGATGTGTTTGCCGAAGGGGACCCGGACCCCGACCCAAAACCTTCAGTTTTGGGGCGGCGGTCTTACATTGATGACATTCTCGTTACGGCAACTACCTGGGATTTATTGTGTGACAAAGTGGAGAAACTGATGGTTACGTGTGAAAAGTGGAATCTTTCGATTAGTGTGGTTAAGAGTTTCTGGGGAAAGACTAAGGTAACCTATCTGGGTCATCAAGTGTCGATTGCCGGATTGGAGGCTAACCCGAAGGATTTGGAGTCCTTGAGTAATCTGCCTTTCCCGCGATCCCTAAAGGCTATGCAATCCTTTTTGGGCAGCCTGAATTATTACAGTCGGTTCATCGAGGATTTTGCAGTCTATGCGGCGGTCTTGTATGAGTTGCGGGAGGTGGATTACCATAAGCTGAGAGAGCAGGATAGGCAAGCGGAGACGCGGGCCGGGCCGGCAATTTCAGCCAATGAGGAAGCGCCCTTTTCGGTTATTTCAGCCAATGGGGAAGCGCCCTTTTCGGGTAGTTCAGCCAATGAGGAAGCGCCCTTCTCGGATAATTCAGCCAATGGGGAAGCGCCCTTTTCGGGTAGTTCAGCCAATGGGGAAGCGCCCTTGCCTGCCCAGACAAGCGACCGGCCGCCGAACCCCGACGCGGCCGGCCCGGACGATCATATGACCCGAGCGATGGTGGCCTTTGGCATGTTAAAGGCGAAGATGGCGACCACACCGGTCCTGAAACATTTCGATGTTAATAAGACTCCGGTGGTCATCATCTACGCTAACAAGTGGGCCATCTCGGCCGCTCTCGTGCAAGATCATGATGGAGTGTACTGTCCCGTGACCTTCACCAGCCGGACCCTGAAAGTTAATGAAGTTAATTACGGATTGGTGGATAAAGAAGTTCTGGCTCTATTACGGATCTTGGATGTGTGTTATACTATGCTGGTGTCTCGGACTATCAAAGTACTATCTAGACGGTCGACCCTATCGTGGCTCCTGACGGCGAATGGAATTGACGGCCGGCTGGGCAGATGGGCGGCTCTGTTGTCTCAGTGGTCCCTCGAAGTGATTAAGTGTACTAAGGGGGAAGAGGAAATACTGGGCACATTGGCTGCCAGCATTACCCCCAGGGCAGAAGTAGAGGAAGCCCTGATAGCGATCGCACCTCGGAAGCAGCCTCGACAAACTATCGTGTTGCCGCCGCCAACCGTGGGACCCACGGAGGAACTAATGGTTTTGAGTTTCGATGGGTCGGCGAGTGTAAAGAAAGGGGTCGGGGCCTATAGTGCCATTTTGTGGAAGCTGCCCGAATGGAAGGCGGTCGCGGCCGCCTCGGATTTCACGCCTGGCATCACGGTGAACGAAGCGGAGTATAGGGGATTACTGCTGTCCTTAGATCTGCTGGCTGGCCGGACACAGGGGCGGATCATTATATGCGGCGATTCCAACCTAGTGATCCGGCAAATCACCGGAGAGATAGATTGCAAGGCGCCGCGGCTGAGACTGCTAAATGATCGAGTTATATCCGCCCTGCGGAGATGGCCGGAACACGAATTGGTGCACGTCAAACGAGACTGGAATAAGAGCGCGGATCACTTGGCTACGCTGGCCATGCGCGACAACGTGGGGGTAACGGTTTCCGATCCGGCTCTGTTATCAGACCTGACGGAGATCAACCGGCTGCCCGAGATCATCCATCCAGCCAACACGGAGGAGACAATCCGGGTGAACGCCGTTACCCGATCGCAGAAGCGTCGTTCTTCGGCCGATGGCCCATTATCCCCAGAAACAATGACCGAGGGGATAGTTCAACAGTTGCGAGCAGAGCGTATTCTCCAAGCGCAGAACGAGGAAGCGTGGATAGTGGATCTCAAGGCGTACCTTAACGGAGAAGTGAATAAACTGACCGCCGAACAAGCTAAGGAATGTTTCAAGTTGGCCCCGGATTACGAAGTGGACGAAAACGGGCTACTGTTCTTCTACCGAGACGCCGACCAGCCGGAGATCGAGAGAGATAGATCAGCTCGGCTAGTCATACCCGCTACTCTACAGCCGGATATTCTCCATCACTACCATGTGAGCTTGGAAGGGGGGCATCAGGGCATCGGCCGGACATATCACAAGGTCAAAACACATTTCCACTGGCGGGGGCTTTACCGTAGCGTTCAGGCCTACGTGGGGAGCTGTCCAGATTGCGAAACCGGGAAAGGCCGGCCGACCATCAGAGGACGGTCGCCTGGAAACATACAGGCCACTTATCCGTTTCAAGTTATCGCGATGGACCATATCCCGTCCTTACCCAAATCTCGAAATGGGTATACGGAGCTGCTGATCTGGACGGATTTGTTTACCGGGCTGGTTATAGCAAAGGCTAGTTCCACCCGTACCGCCCAACAGGTTGCGCAAAGTTACGAAGAATGTGTGTTCAGGCGTTTCGGGGCGAGCGAGGTCATCCGGCACGATAGGGAACCCGGATTTATGGCAGACGTATTCCGAGCTTTCAATAAAATCCTAGGGCAGAAGCAGAGCGCCACTATGGCTTACCGCCCGCAGGCGAATGGAAAGGCTGAAAGGATGGTCCAGACCCTAACCAGAGCCCTCAAGATGTACGTGGTGGAGGCGGACCAATGCGACTGGGACGAATATGCCGAGAGACTGGTTTTTGCTCTCAACTCGTCGTACGACCGGGTAAGGGGCGACACCCCTTTTTATCTGGCTTACGGATGGGATCCCCGATCCACTTTGGAAGCCGCCATACCAATAGGGTGCACCAGAAGCCGGGACAGAGACGCTCGCCGCTGGAGGATGGGAGTGCAGCGCCACTACTCACTGGCGAGGGAACAAGTAAACGAACGTCTCCGACAAGCAATCAAGGATCGCGCCGACCAAAACAACGACCGCGCCGGAGAACACGGCATTGAGCCCGGCTCCCGGGTGTGGCTGTATCTGGATCGGGTCAAGGAAGGCTATGCGCGGAAGCTGGCGCATATGTGGCATGGCCCCTTCCGAGTGGCAGAACTGGTCGGGGATCATGCAGTTAAGCTGGTCACGGCCGGTACGGAATACAGCGTTTTCCCGATAGTACATGTCTCCAAGTTGAAGTTGGCGAAGCACTTCCCGGACCGCCCGAATATACGCCTTGCAGGGGAAAATGACCGGTTAGATTTCGATGAAGCTCTGCTGCCGGAAGACAGTTGGGACAAGCCGTTAGACCCGGACGAGTACGAGGTAGAAGAAATTTTGGACGTCCGGAACGGACGGAAAACCCGGTTTGGGCGGATTCACAGGGAGTTTCTCGTGCAGTGGAAAAATTGCGAGGAGCAGTCGTGGGTGGACGAGCTAGACTTAAACTGCGGAGCTCTAATGAGGGAATTCGACCGCCGGCGGGCTAGCCGGAACCGCTTCGGGGTTATGCAGACCCACGAAGAAGGTGGGACAGAGAACTAGCCTGCCCGGCCCCAGGGCAACAGGTACGGCCGGACCAGATAACACCACTCAGCCGAGTAATCGGTGGATGGAGCTAGTCGGGTCCGATCGGTCCTTTTTCGGAGTTATCTTCGATTCAGTATGGTGCCGGATGGAATGGTTTTCCGGAGTTGTCTTCGATTCAGTATGGTGCCGGATGGAGTGGTTTTCCGGAGTTGTCTTCGATTCAGTATGGTGCCGGATGGAGTGGTTTTCCGGAGTTGTCTTCGAATCAGTATGGTGCCGGATGGGAGAAGTCAGACGAAGAAGATGAGCAAGCGGTTACTTACGTAAAAAATGGAAAGAAAAGTGTATTATCGAGGTTAACAGCCAGTAACAAATAAAAAAGACGATGTATGCAAGGCTAGCCTCGTGGGACACCCTTGACGAAGCTCAGCGAAACTTGTTCCGGAGTCGGGGTACGCGGAGGCCAGGGTGACGATCGGGATCCTGCCGAAACTGGTTACGCCATGGATCCTGTTGGTCGAGCGCATCGAGAGAAGCTTGGAGAGTGGGAGCCTGACACTTGCCCAAACCTGGATACCAAGTCCCGCCTTCGGCCGAGATCCCGCTTTTCTCCACGCGGCGGTTGGCCAGATGTAGCATGATCGGGTGGAGGAAGATGTCCAGGTCGCAGTGGCCGCGTTGGATTCCATCGACCACGAAGTTGCAGACCTTAGCCCAGCCTTCAGTCGCGCGTTTGCGACGGTTCTTGCGGTCGATCCAGTACTTGGCTAGCT
>MIQA02019384.1:0-11078 GCA_001887855.2 Sclerospora graminicola
TTGGTTAGGAAACCAGGGAAAACCTCGCATATCTTGCGTAGGAAAACCTTAAGAGAATTGGTTGTCTGGTTTGTATGATTGCTTAGACATTCTGTCCCGAGTTGTAACACCAAGTTTATTTCTTAAATAAAGGAATTGAGGCTTTGGAAGTGCCTTGGTAAAAATATCGGCTATCATGTCCTTTGTATTGCAATACGTTATAGTGAACTGTTGTTGTTCTACTTTTTCTTGTACAAAGTGATAGCGTATATCGATATGCTTAGATCTACCATGTAGTTCAGGATTATTTGCAAGTTTAATGCAACTTTGGTTGTCTTCGTGAATTATTGTTGGTTTTGTGGATTGAAATCCAAGTTCAATTAGAAGGGTCTTTAGAAATATTACTTCCTGCATGCAATGACAGAGTGCAATATACTCAGCTTCCGTTGTGGATAGAACCACAGTATGATGTTTTCGAGATAGCCAAGAAATCGGGCTTTTACCGATCATTGTCACAAAACCACCTATAGATCGTCGAGTATCTGAGCAGCTCGCATAGTCAGAGTCTGAAAAAGCGGTAAGACTGTCCGTGAGTTGACGGGTAGTCTGCTGGATTGTTCCACCCAGAGTTAGTCCGTGGTTTGTTGTGCCATGCAGGTATCTGAAACCTCGAACTATTGCCCAGTGTTCTTCTCCAGGTTTGGAAAGGTATTGACTTACTTCTCTCATGTAGTATGCAAGATCAGGGCGAGTGCCTATCGTAAGATACATGAGGCTGCCGACTGCCTCGCGATATGGAACGTCTTTCATCATATTTCTTTCAGATTCTGTTTGAGGGCTCATAGCACTAGACAGTTTAATGCTGCGGTCAACTGGTGTAGTGACGGGGTACGTCACAATGTTTTTAAAGCGATCCAGGACCTTAGCAGCATATTTATCTTGGTGGATGAAGATCGTTCGGTTTTTACGGTTCCGTTCTATGGACCAACCGAGCAAGTACTTCACCTCCCCTAAATCTGTCATATTGAAACGCTTCTTCAAGGCAGATTTGATTTCATTGACGAGGGCAGGTGTTGGAGCGATAATCAGTAGATCGTCAACATAGACTGCAATATAGCATGTCTGATTATGGAGCGATCCGACAAAGACACATCGATCTTTGATGAGACGTCGGAATTTGATGCTCTCCAGGAATTTCGCGAGGGTTTGATAGGTGCCTGTTTGAGTCCATACAAGCTCTTCTTGAGCTTGCACACCAAATGCTCTTTTCCTGGGATTGTAAATCCTTCAGGTTGCTCCATATAAATTTCTTCATCAAGAAAACCATTGAGAAAAGCAGTCTTCACATCCATTTGGTGAATTTCATAGTTAAGGATTGCTGCGATAGTAAAAAGAAGACGAAGGACTTCCATTCGTAGCACAGGGGCAAAAATTTCTGTGTAGTCAATACCAAACTGTTGGAGAAAACCTTTTATTACTAATCGAGCTTTAATCGGTCTACTTCGCCGTTGCCGTTGTATTTGACAACCCAGACCCATCGGTTTCGGAGTACTTTCCTTCCTGATGGTCGGGGGACAAGTGTCCATGTGCCGTTATCATCATGAGACTTGATCTCGGATTGAGCAGCATTGAACCAGTCTTCAGCATGAGAAGATGTCATAGCTTCGCGGAATGTACGCGGCTCGGCAATATAGCGAATAGCTAGTAGAGTGTAAATGAGATTGACCCGACGATGTTCGTCTGCAATATCCTCAAAACTATTTAAAAGAGGAACGGATTTTTCAAGGGGAACGTCATTTAGTTGATCTATGTCATCAAACTTGCGCTTGGTGCCTCGTTGGGATGGTTGTGTAATAAAACTATATGTTTGCTCGTTTCGGTGCAAAGCATCAGCCAAGGATGGCAAGTATAGTGATGTATTCGCCGGCTTAGATGCAACATTCTCTGTAGGTTGATGAGTTACATTATACGGTGTCGTAGGCAATATAATACGATCCGTATTTGGGGAAGTTTCATCCCTATTAGGCTGTTCTAGCTCTGCTGATCGATTTGATCTACCTAATCCTGATTCCGTTGGCAAAAATGTCAAGGAGGGGAATACGGTTTCGTCAAGTAACATCACGGCTGTAGATAATCTTGCCAGTGGAAACATCAAGTAGTCGAAAACCACGCTTATGGTCGGGTAGACCGAGATACATGCATATAGTAGCATGTGGATCTAGCTTGTCCCGATGTGTTTCTGGGACGTGGACAAAAGCTTTGCATCCAAAAACACGGAGGTTCATGACGGAAGGTTTCTTGTCATACCAAAGCTCATAAGGCGTTTTGTTATTCGTAACAGAGCTGGGGGTCATGTTCACCAGGTCGGTAATGTGGCGAACGCATTCAGCCCATAATTCACGAGGTAATTTTCCATCAAATAGGGTAGCTCGAACGCGTTCCATATAGGTACGCATTCTTCGTTCAGCTACGCCATTCTGTTCGGGCGTGTATGCCATTGTAAATTGCGTTTTGGTCCCGTATTTCTCCCACAACGTTCGACCAAGTTTTTCATACTCTTTCGCATTGTCAGCTTGAAGAGTTTTAATTTCAGGGTCATAATTAATGGACGTATATTGGATAGTGTGAACATCAGAGCGAAAAACATTAAGCGCCTTGCGGCGAAAGTTTTCGTAGCATTCATATAATTTGGAACGAACTTTGATAATATATGTGACTGCGAAACGCGTACAGTCATCAATAAAGATTAGAAAATAGCGACAACCGGTTAGACTTGGTGTCGGCATTGGACCACATATATCACTATGAACCTTTTCAAGAGGAAATTTTGCACGTTCAACGATTTTATTTAGATTAAATGGTTGACGGTGTGACTTTGCTAGTGAACATGAAGAACATGTAATATCTAGTTGCGATCCTACTCCATCGAGTTCATGATCGACGATCGCTTCATTCTTAGGCAAAGCCTGTAATATACGAAAGTTAGGATGACCCATTCGTTTATGTAAACGTAAAATGGCTGACTTACCATGAAGGGTGATCAGAGCCGTCGGGTTACTGGTGGATGTCGACTTCGGACTTGCCATGAATTGGTACAAGTCGGCATGCGTGGCAATTTTGTCCTTCACGCTAAAATGTTGGCTCGTATTAATCGCGCATTGCATGCGATTAAAAGAAAAGCGAAAGTCTTCCTTCACAGCCGCAGGCACCGAAAACAAATTGAACTTGATTTCGGGCGCGTAGAGGACGTTGCGCAGCATGAGCGTCTGAGGTCATCCCTTGGAATCAATGACCTTGAGGGAGATATCACCAATCGCAAGGATCGGGATTTGATTCTTCCCACCCACAGTGATCCAGCCTGTGTAAGGCGTTGTCGTCGTGAACCACGCTTGGTTATACGTCACGTGGCGCGTACAACCAGAGTCGATAGTCCAGACCGGATCAACATCCGTGGAAGTCATTTTGGCTGTCAAACCGAACGTCGACACAGTAGCGGCGGTAATTGCAATCATCGCGCTGTTGTTGTGACGGGACTGATGGTATCTGTTGTTGCCTTGGTTGAAATTGCTGTTCCCACCATTGTAGCCACCATTACCATTGCTGTAAGTATCACTGCTACCATTGAAGGTGCGCTGTGGGTTGTAGCCGGAATTGCCTTGGCTGTTTCCACGACCGGAATTGCGGTTGCCTTGACTGTATTCATGCTGACCAAAATTACGTCTGCCCCCGTTACCGTTGCGGTTGGTGCCACGCGAGTATGGGTGCTGACGATTGCTGTGAACATTGGTCGAGTTGCGTCGGATGCTCATGTTATTGCTCGGCAACTTGAAGTTGGTAGGGATAGCCGTGTTTGGTTTTACCTGACCAATCGACATGTGCTTCACCAACACTCGGCACGTAGCCATCGTGTGGTTTGAGCGATCACAGTACGAGCATATGCGTTGACTGTCAGTGTTCATACCCACAAGGGCTTGAGCACTTGCAACAGGAGCATTTGATACCAGAGCACGTTCATTCTGGGTTTCAATACTTTCGGGTGTACCCCGGGATAGCGCGAATCTCTCTTGCGCGAGTTTCTTGGTCACATGGGACTCCAAGTTACTCTTAAGCTCTCGAAGAGGCAATATTTCACGGTTTCCGCGCCAAATGCGCATCTCACTCTCCCACAATGCAGGCATCGCGTTGAAGAGGAACACAGAGAAGACATTATCGTCAAAACTGTTGTTCAGTACGGTATTAAGACCGCTCATGGCGTCTTCGTACTTGAGAATGAACTCTGTCATGTCATCACCTTCCTGGTAACGAGCATTGTACAGGTAGTTCATAATGCCGTAGGGATCACCGTAAGCCTTGGTGCCCTTGTATCGATCGCATATGGCTTGAAAAATATCATAAGCCTTGTCGAAATCCTTGACAATTCTAATATGCTTATCGTCAAGCGTCTTCATCAAGAATGACTTGACTTGAGCATTCAAGCGACGCGTCTGAGCGGCAGCAAGAAGAATCTTGTTTCTCGCTTTGGCTTTAGCCTTTGCCTTCGCTCGCGCCTTGGCCTTTGCTGCCTTTGCTCTTGCCTTGGCAACCTTCCTGGCATTCAGTGTTCCAAAAGATTCAACTTGAGCAGAAGCTGGGAGCACAGGAGTTGCAGGCTTAGAGACATCGTCGTTTCCATCTTGAACTGCCGAATCCTCTATGGTGAGTCGGCGGACGTCGGTCGATGCAACAAAATCTTCTTCATCGTCGTCAAGTTCTTGATCCGGTTCCACATTTTCGTCCTGCGAGTTATTTTCTTCACCATAGTTGGAATCCGAATCTGGGTCATCGTCGGTGACCAAGACCATGTCTTCGTCATCGTCGTCAACGACTGGGTTGAGTTCGTAGTTGGGGTCTTCAATAAATCGGAGCAAGTTCTTTCCGTCGAGGTATGCTTGAATCCGGGTCTTCCAGACGTCAAAGTTGTCGGAGCCGGTCAGGCGAGGAAAATCGGATGAGGTGGAGCTTGGGCTCATAACCTGTTGAAGTGATAGCACGTTGCGCGTAGAAGTAGTGAAGGTAGAGAAAGAACTTGCTTGCAAGAAGGCAAAAAGAATTATATTTTAGTTTTATCAGGGACACTAAGCATAATGTCTGTAAAGACATTCACGTAGAGTTCCTATACCTCAGTAGAAACATTAACACTTAATATATATATGCACATATAAGTGCAAGTGTAGCGGATTCAATGCCACTTATTCTCTTGTGTGTTAATTCTTCAAAGAGTACGAAGGGTAATACTTTTTTATTAGTGAAGAGAGGTAATTCTTATAAAGGGTAAATGTACTAAGACAAGCCGTACTCCAACAAGCTCAATCTATGATTATTTTTATATTCTCCAGCACTTCAATTTTTGTGGCAGCTTCCCATGCCACCTCCATCTCGTGTAGTTAACCTAGAATATTACACTTATTGACCTGCTAGCCCAAAGTAACCAGCAACCCGGGTCTATCCTCGGACGTAGCGTATTTACTTAGGTAAATAAGTCACAAGTGGTACTTTTAATCGACTCATAGACGAATAAGTTAACATACTGGTACTCTACAGATTCTAACCGGCCAAGAGTTTACCGGGGCTCATATAGTGTGTAAAATTACCACGAACTCTATTTTCCTTCCCTCTCTGGAGGGTCAGACTGTATGGTAGCGCCTCCACCAGTTTTAGGTCACCGGAGGCCTCAATAATCTTGATCATGCTGTTGACTTCAAGGGATAAGCTCCCACGAAGCATTAGATTCTCACTAAACTAAAAGTCGTAGACCGAGATCATGAAACCGTAGCTGATGCTCTATCCGGTGCTGCTATCTCTCACTGCAATTTATGCAGAACTGCACAGGGTTGTTAATGTTTTGCTTGACAAAACACTCTAGTTTTGGATCAATTTTGTTGGTGGGCTGATAACTTCTACCACCCGCGCAGCTTGAATAAAAATGAGAAGTGTTTAGCTAACCTGCCATCTTATATCTTTGTAGAACAATTAATCCTTCAAGTTGACCATTTAGAGCACCGCCTGAATATAATCACATCACATTTTCTCCACGTTGTAAGACACTTGAAGAGTTTGAGATGCGCCGGTATCTCGATAGTCCGGCGAGCCATCCGATATTTGCATAGACTATCCTTTGATGAAGACATTTATCGCACTCAGTCTTAGGAGCAAAATCTTTGTATGGCGTGGCGGATCGAAATGCGTCGCAGCGTAGCAGATAGGTGAAAACGTCAGTTTCCTAGTTCAAATACTTTTCACACATTCGTACAAACGTCAGCGCGAACAGGAGCATATTGCTGGATACTTTGGGTGAGCTCTGATCGTCTTTTTCGACTGCTGCAGCGTATTTTCTCAGATTTCCGAACGTTTTTTAGTCTCTTTTGATGAAGCTAGTTTTTAACGTGCCATCGAGTCTTTCCTAAATAATCAAGAGACGTGGTAGCTGCATAGACGACATGCATTGACACTTTAAAGTTAAGCAAGATTCCACTCTAATGTCATATCACCATACGTCGGGTGTCGTGCTGCAATTCATTGGCGTGACGCACATGTGATTATAACTAACATCTAAATTGACCGAGTACGCGTCCGAGCAAAAGTCCAGCTTGTCCGGATCCAAACCCTTGCATCCAGTCTTCCCGCTCGAGTTCATTTTCCACGATATCCACGAGGCCCCAGTATTCTAATACGCTATCGAACCCATGAGAAGGCGGGAAAGTGTCCCAAGAGTCTTAATCCGTGCATGAACCGGTAGTATAAATGGTGCCTTTAGCTTTGAAGAACCCGAGAGATTAGTTCCAAGCGGCCAAAGGTGGTCCCGGTTTTCGTCACTCTATCGTAAGGCATTTGACCAAAAAACAGAGTCTCTAGCGAGCGACTTGTTCGACAAGTGGCCAGAGATTCTCAATGCTACGCCATACCCATTTATCGAAATGAGGTGTCAGTGTTACCGTTTGGCGGCACCAGGGACGCAGTTGCAGCCTCGATTTCTCGTTTAGAGGTAGCGTTCTGCAAGAACTGAGAGTTTTGCATTCTAAACGACTCAATCACAAAAAAGCAGCAGCATGTTAGGCTCACGCCCAATTTTGATGTCAAACGCCAAGGGGCCGTCACACTTCAATGCACGGCGATAAAGCGAATAAACATTGAAAACTTGGAAGTACTTAGTTTCACGCTCGATGAATTCGCTCATGGCATGCATGAAAAGAAAAAATTGGACCCCCGTACTGAGTTTCATAGGCGCATTTAAGACTAGGTTTAGTGTCACATCCGCCAGCGCTTAAGTCATCATAAAAAAGAGCACAACCAGTAGGACGTGAACCCCACTTCGAGTTAAGCGAAGTGGAACGTTTTTAACGCATGAACAATACCATGTTTGTTAGCTGTAGCTTTAGAGTCACTGCGCTATCGTTCGAGGGTGCCACTTGCAACAGCAACCTGCGACTGATAGACTTGACTACGATATCAAATTGCAGCATATCCCAATTCGCGAGATTTATCCAGCATTCTCCTGGCCAATCGGACAAACATGTCGAGTAGCAATCTGGTCCAAAAGAGCATCCATCCACGACTTTTTTGCATCAACTTGTGGTTCACCTGCGGCATCTCGCTCACGAAAAATCATGAAGACAAGAGAATCGAATCTTATGTACAAAAATAATCGTCACAGTCGAACCAACTTGTTTTAACCGTAACCAAACAAGCCCTGAAAATAAGCAAGTAAACTACAGTCTGTCCAATGGATTCCTACTGCTTCAACCACACACGAATGCAGCGATTGTCGACAAAACATTACGCTAATTTTCTATGTTTGTTTGGCTGTTCTGGCAAATCCTCACCGACGTATTTGCGAGTTGCCTTCTCCTGCAGCTTATCCCCGGCTATCTCTTTCATAATTGAGTCCTTGTCTTGACGTATCAGAGACTCCGTAACACCTTTGTCGACATCCAGTACGGCCACAGCATCTATTAGTGAATCAGAGATCGGCAACTCTTTGTCCTTCAAGTATTCGCTCCCAAAAGCCATTTTAGCAGCATCAGCGATGTGTAGATTGAGTTCATCTTGATGTCGTATCAGCGAGAGCATCTTCCCAAAAACCTTTTTAGGTTCGACATCAAAAAATCTGAGATTTCTTCTCCATTTCGTGAATTTCTCGTTGTCAGTGATTTTTATGTTCGCCTCCTTAAACAGTGTTTTCGAAGTAGTACTGGCTACAAGAGTTCGAGCGTCGACTTTTTCAAAATACACTTTCCCAAGAACCATCCACTCGAGATTGTTAAGGCTGAACATACTATAAGCAGAGTCTAACCCTTTTGTGACGAATACGACACCATCAATGTCGATTCCTAATTTTTCCATCTTTGTAGCAAGTACTTCGTTGCGCTCTTTAATTTGAGATATATCCATGCTTGCTGCGTGTTTCGTGCGAGGAAGAGACTCATCGGCAACGGCGTCCTCTACTGACGACGTGAACGATTCGATAGCAAAAGGTTTTCGCTTCAATTTCCTTGCGTTCATGTCTTGCCGTATCAGAGACTCCATCACATCTCTGTCGAGATTCTGTTCAGTCACAATTTTTATTGTCTGATCAGAGATCGGCAACGTTATTTTAAACAAGTATTCGCTCCCAAAAGCCATTTTAGCAGCATCAGCGATGTGAAGATTGTGTTCATTTTGATGTTGTATCAGCCAGAGCATCTTCCCAAAAACCTCTTTAGGATCGATAGTAAAACCGCCTACCCTCGCTGCCCATTTACTGATTTCCTTCTTGTCAACAATTTTCATGTTCGCCTTCTCAAACATTTCTTTTGCGCTCCAACTGCTGAATTCAGTACTACTAATCGCAGCTTTTTCAAAATACACTTTTCCAAGAACCATCAACTCGAGATTGTTAAAGCTGAATAAACTTAAAGCAGAGTATAACGCTTTCGTGACGAATACGACACCATCGATGTCGATTCCTAATTTTTCCATCCGTGCAGCAAGTACTTCGTTGCGCTCTTTAATTTGAGATATATCCATGCTTGCTGCGTGTTTCGTGCGAGGAAGAGACTCATCGGCAACGGCGTCCTCTACTGACGACGTGAACGATTCGATAGCAAAAGGTTTTCGCTTCCATTTCACTGAGTCCATGTCTTGCCGTATCAGAGACTCCATTACATCTCTGTCGAGATTCTGTTCAGTAACAATTTTTATTGTCCGATCAGAGATCGGCAGCTTTCTTTTATTCAAGTATTCGCTCCCAAAAGCCATTTTGGCAGCATCAGCAATGTGTAGATTGTGTTCATTTTGATGTTGTATAAGCCAGAGCATCTTCCCAAAAATCACTTTGACTCCGACCTGAAAATTCCAAAGCTTCGCTGTCCATTTTGCGATTTCCTTGTTGTCAATAATTTTCATGTTTGCCTTCTCAAACATTTCTTTCGCGCTCAAACTGTTGAACTCAGTACTACTAATCGCAGCTTTTTCAAAATACACTTTCCCAAGAACCATCCACTCGATATTGTTAAGGCTGAACTTCTGAAAGTCAAACTCTAGCGCACTCGCGACGGATACGACACCATTGACGTGGATTCCTAATTTTTCTATCTGTGTAGCAAGTACTTCGTTGCTTTCTTTTATTTGAAGCACACCCATCATGTTTGCTTCATGCATTGTGGGTGCTTTGTTGTTTTCTTTCATTTGAGGCACATCTATCATGTTCGCTGCATGTATAGTACCAGGTAGAGACTCATCGGCGTTCTTTACTGACGGCGTGAACGATTCGATAGCAAAAATTTGTCGCTCTTCCTTTGAGGCTTCATGGTTCAATCGAATCTTTTGTTCGTCGGGCTCATCAGCTTGGGTACTGAGAGCCACAGCAATCTCCGAGGTGTTGCTTAAGGCAGGGATCGACTCAGCGCTACAGCGTGCCGACACAATCACTAGAGTAAGTTCATGGGAAGGCTTTTGAAGACTGGCAGGGTGTGTAGTATTGATACCGTTAGTACCACCGGTATAAAACATTACTTGTACCTAAATACCGGGGCTACCGTACCGATTCCGCCCTGATAAACTTGGTACCGGTATCTATCACATACTGTAAAACCTGTATTAGAACCCCATCCCTTGATTTGAACCTTTTGATTCTACAACCCCATCCCTCAAATAGAACCCCACCCAATTTAACAATTCGGTGTATAAAATTAAGGGCGCCTCTATAATCACCTCCAAAACCATAGACTCATCCCCAATATACAGTAAAACCCATGATAGGTTCGAATATGGTACAGCAGCCATTAAAAGTTGTTTTTCAAGAACGATTAATTCATAGGTAGCCACCTCCGATTTTTATTAACGATTATTTCACATTCCATATCGCTATTGACTTAACGCGCACAAATTCATTCTTGTTTGCCTCAACGGAGGCTTATACTACTGTACCTTTGTAACCCTGCATATACTTAAGTACTTTAGAAATTCTCTCTTGACTTTTGCAATAGATATCATTAAAGATGCAGCAGGTGCCACCAAAGCTACATCTCTCTGTACGATTTTACAGAGGGCTATATATTTCACGGTAACTAAGCAAACTTTTACAGGGCTCAAAATACCCTGATGACGATCGCCCATCGACGGATTTTTTTATCGCAAAATTACTTAGAAGCGTGCGGCACGAAACATTCCAGTGCGATGCAACAACGACTTCTACAAACAGTTTTACAACGGAAACAATTCGCCAGCTCTGTGATCCAACAGAGTAGGAAGCGGCTGCGCAACGAGAACACAAGTGGCTCAAAATGCACCAAATAGTCGGCTCCAAAAGGAGATAAATGGGTCAATCGGCATCTTCGATAAAAAGCAAAGGAACCGACGACTCCAGTGATCTGATCAAGTAAATGGGAAAATAAAGACATCTTCTGTTGAATTTCGTTGTGTTCACAATGATACTTGACGTGGAAAAGCTAAAGAGATAACAGTGGCTTCTGTGTACTTTTGTATACTTTGACGGCACACTGTACCATTTTCGAACCTATCATGGGTTTTACTGTATATTGGGGGTGAGTTTATGGTTTTGGGGGTGATTATAAGTGTACGTC
>MIQA02019386.1:0-10750 GCA_001887855.2 Sclerospora graminicola
TCGTCTGCAATATCCTCAGAACTATTTAAAAGAGGAACGGATTTTTCAAGGGGAACGTCATTTAGTTGATCCATGTCATCAAACTTGCACTTGATGCCTCGTTGGGATGGTTGTGTAATAAAACTATATGTTTGCTCGTTTCGGTGCAAAGCATCAGCCAAGGATGGCAAGTATAGTGATGGATTCGCCGGCTTAGATGCAACATTCTCTGTAGGTTGATGAGTTACATTATACGGTGTCGTAGGCAATATAATACGATCCGTATTTGGGGAAGTTTCATCCCTATTAGGCTGTTCTAGCTCTGCTGATCGATTTGATCTATCTAATCCTGATTCTGTTGGCAAAAATTTCAAGGAGGGGAATACGGTTTCGTCAAAGGTAACATCACGGCTGTAGATAATCTTGCCAGTGGAAACATCAAGTAGTCGAAAACCACGCTTATGGTCTGGTAGACCGAGATACATGCATATAGTAGCACGTGGATCTAGCTTGTCCCGATGTGTTTTTGGGACGTGGACAAAAGCTTTGCATCCAAAAACACGGAGGTTCATGACGGAAGGTTTCTTGTCATACCAAAGCTCAAAAGGCGTTTTGTTATTCGTAACAGAGCTGGGGGTCATGTTCACCAGGTCGGTAATGTGGCGAACGCATTCAGCCCATAATTCACGAGGTAATTTTCCATCAAATAGGGTAGCTCGAACGCGTTCCATATAGGTACGCATTCTTCGTTCAGCTACGCCATTCTGTTCGGGCGTGTATGCCATTGTAAATTGCGTTTTGGTTCCGTATTTCTCCCACAACGTTCGACCAAGTTTTTCATACTCTTTCGCATTGTCAGCTTGAAGAGTTTTAATTTCAGGGTCATAATTAATGGACGTATATTGGATAGTGTGAACATCAGAGCGAAAAACATTAAGCGCCTTGCGGCGAAAGTTTTCGTAGCATTCATATAATTTGGAACGAACTTTGATAATATATGTGACTGCGAAACGCGTACAGTCATCAATAAAGATTAGAAAATAGCGACAACCGGTTAGACTTGGTGTCGGCATAGGACCACATATATCACTATGAACTTTTTCAAGAGGAAATTTTGCACGTTCAACAATTTTATTTAGATTAAATGGTTGACGGTGTGACTTTGCTAGTGAACATGAAGAACATGTAATATCTAGTTGCGATCCTACTCCATCGAGTTCATGATCGACGATCGCTTCATTCTTAGGCAAAGCCTGTAATATACGAAAGTTAGGATGACCCATTCGTTTATGTAAACGTAAAATGGCTGACTTACCATGAAGGGTGATCAGAGCCGTCGGGTTGCTGGTCGATATCGACTTCGGACTTGCCATGAATTGGTACAAGTCGGCATGCGTGGCAATTTTGGCCTTCACGCTAAAATGTTGGCTCGTATTAATCGCGCATTGCATGCGATTAAAAGAAAAGCGAAAGTCTTCCTTCACAGCCGCAGGCACCGAAAACAAATTGAACTTGATTTCGGGCGCGTAGAGGACGTTGCGCAGCATGAGCGTCTGAGGTCGTCCCTTGGAATCAATGACCTTGAGGGAGATATCACCAATCGCAAGGATCGGGATTTGGTTCTTCCCACCCACAGTGATCCAGCCTGTGTAAGGCGTTGTCGTCGTGAACCACGCTTGGTTATACGTCACGTGGCGCGTACAACCAGAGTCGATAGTCCAGACCGGATCAACATCCGTGGAAGTCATTTTGGCTGTCAAACCGAACGTCGACACAGTAGCGGCGGTAATTGCAATCATCGCGCTGTTGTTGTGACGGGACTGATGGTATCTGTTGTTGCCTTGGTTGAAATTGCTGTTCCCACCATTGTAGCCACCATTACCATTGCTGTAAGTATCACTGCTACCATTGAAGGTGCGCTGTGGGTTGTAGCCGGAATTACCTTGGCTGTTTCCACGACCAGAATTGCGGTTGCCTTGACCGTATTCACGCTGACCAAAATTACGTCTGCCCCCGTTACCGTTGCGGTTGGTGCCACGCGAGTATGGGTGCTGACGATTGCTGTTAACATTGGTCGAGTTGCGTCGGATGCTCATGTTATTGCTCGGCAACTTGAAGTTGGTAGGGATAACCGTGTTTGGTTTTACCTGACCAATCGACATGTGCTTCACCAACACTCGGCACGTAGCCATCGTGTGGTTTGAGCGATCACAGTACGAGCATATGCGTTGACTGTCAGTGCTCGTACCCACAAGGGCTTGAGCACTTGCAACAGGAGCATTTGATACCAGAGCACGTTCATTCTGGGTTTCAATACTTTCGGGTGTACCCCGGGATAGCGCGAATCTCTCTTGCGCGAGTTTCTTGGTCACATGGGACTCCAAGTTACTCTTAAGCTCTCGAAGAGGCAATATTTCACGGTTTCCGCGCCAAATGCGCATCTCACTCTCCCACGATGCAGGCATCGCGTTGAAGAGGAACACAGAGAAGACATTATCGTCGAAACTGTTGTTCAGTACGGTATTAAGGCCGCTCATGGCGTCTTCGTACTTGAGAATGAACTCTGTCATGTCATCACCTTCCTGGTAACGAGCATTGTACAGGTAGTTCATAATGCCGTAGGGATCACCGTAAGCCTTGGTGCCCTTGTATCGATCGCATATGGCTTGAAAAATATCATAAGCCTTGTCGAAACCTTGACAATTCTGATATGCTTATCGTCAAGCGTCTTCATCAAGAATGACTTGACTTGAGCATTCAAGCGACGCGTCTGAGCAGCAGCAAGGAGAATCTTGTTTCTCGCTTTGGCTTTAGCCTTTGCCTTCGCTCGCGCCTTGGCCTTTGCTGCTTTTGCTCTTGCCTTGGCAACCTTCCTGGCATTCAGTGTTCCAAAGGATTCAACTTGAGCAGAAGCTGGGAGCACAGGAGTTGCAGGCTTAGAGACATCGTCGTTTCCATCTTGAACTGCCGAATCCTCTATGGTGAGTCGGCGGACGTCGGTCGATGCAACAAAATCTTCTTCATCGTCGTCAAGTTCTTGATCCGGTTCCACATTTTCGTCCTGCGAGTCATTTTCTTCATCGTAGTTGGAATCCGAATCTGGATCATCGTCGGTGTCTGAAACCATGTCTTCGTCATCGTCGTCAACGACTGGGTTGAGTTCGTAGTTGGGGTCTTCAATAAATCGGAGCAAGTTCTTTCCGTCGAGGTATGCTTGAATCCGGGTCTTCCAGACGTCAAAGTTGTCGGAGCCGGTCAGGCGAGGAAAATCGGATGAGGTGGAGCTTGGGCTCATAACCTGTTGAAGTGATAGCACGTTGCGCGTAGAAGTAGTGAAGGTAGAGAAAGAACTTGCTTGCAAGAAGGCAAAAAGAATTATATTTTAGTTTTATCAGGGACACTAAGCATAATGTCTGTAAAGACATTCACGTAGAGTTCCTATACCTCAGTAGAAACATTAACACTTAATATATATATGCACATATAAGTGCAAGTGTAGCGGATTCAATGCCACTTATTCTCTTGTGTGTTAATTCTTCAAAGAGTACGAAGGGTAATACTTTTTTATTAGTGAAGAGAGGTAATTCTTATAAAGGGTAAATGTACTAAGACAAGCCGTACTCCAACAAGCTCAATCTATGATTATTTTTATATTCTCCAGCACTTCAATTTTTGTGGCAGCTTCCCATGCCACCTCCATCTCGTGTAGTTAACCTAGAATATTACACTTATTGACCTGCTAGCCCAAAGTAACCAGCAACCCGGGTCTATCCTCGGACGTAGCGTATTTACTTAGGTAAATAAGTCACAAGTGGTACTTTTAATCGACTCATAGACGAATAAGTTAACATACTGGTACTCTACAGATTCTAACCGGCCAAGAGTTTACCGGGGCTCATATAGTGTGTAAAATTACCACGAACTCTATTTTCCTTCCCTCTCTGGAGGGTCAGACTGTATGGTAGCGCCTCCACCAGTTTTAGGTCACCGGAGGCCTCAATAATCTTGATCATGCTGTTGACTTCAAGGGATAAGCTCCCACGAAGCATTAGATTCTCACTAAACTAAAAGTCGTAGACCGAGATCATGAAACCGTAGCTGATGCTCTATCCGGTGCTGCTATCTCTCACTGCAATTTATGCAGAACTGCACAGGGTTGTTAATGTTTTGCTTGACAAAACACTCTAGTTTTGGATCAATTTTGTTGGTGGGCTGATAACTTCTACCACCCGCGCAGCTTGAATAAAAATGAGAAGTGTTTAGCTAACCTGCCATCTTATATCTTTGTAGAACAATTAATCCTTCAAGTTGACCATTTAGAGCACCGCCTGAATATAATCACATCACATTTTCTCCACGTTGTAAGACACTTGAAGAGTTTGAGATGCGCCGGTATCTCGATAGTCCGGCGAGCCATCCGATATTTGCATAGACTATCCTTTGATGAAGACATTTATCGCACTCAGTCTTAGGAGCAAAATCTTTGTATGGCGTGGCGGATCGAAATGCGTCGCAGCGTAGCAGATAGGTGAAAACGTCAGTTTCCTAGTTCAAATACTTTTCACACATTCGTACAAACGTCAGCGCGAACAGGAGCATATTGCTGGATACTTTGGGTGAGCTCTGATCGTCTTTTTCGACTGCTGCAGCGTATTTTCTCAGATTTCCGAACGTTTTTTAGTCTCTTTTGATGAAGCTAGTTTTTAACGTGCCATCGAGTCTTTCCTAAATAATCAAGAGACGTGGTAGCTGCATAGACGACATGCATTGACACTTTAAAGTTAAGCAAGATTCCACTCTAATGTCATATCACCATACGTCGGGTGTCGTGCTGCAATTCATTGGCGTGACGCACATGTGATTATAACTAACATCTAAATTGACCGAGTACGCGTCCGAGCAAAAGTCCAGCTTGTCCGGATCCAAACCCTTGCATCCAGTCTTCCCGCTCGAGTTCATTTTCCACGATATCCACGAGGCCCCAGTATTCTAATACGCTATCGAACCCATGAGAAGGCGGGAAAGTGTCCCAAGAGTCTTAATCCGTGCATGAACCGGTAGTATAAATGGTGCCTTTAGCTTTGAAGAACCCGAGAGATTAGTTCCAAGCGGCCAAAGGTGGTCCCGGTTTTCGTCACTCTATCGTAAGGCATTTGACCAAAAAACAGAGTCTCTAGCGAGCGACTTGTTCGACAAGTGGCCAGAGATTCTCAATGCTACGCCATACCCATTTATCGAAATGAGGTGTCAGTGTTACCGTTTGGCGGCACCAGGGACGCAGTTGCAGCCTCGATTTCTCGTTTAGAGGTAGCGTTCTGCAAGAACTGAGAGTTTTGCATTCTAAACGACTCAATCACAAAAAAGCAGCAGCATGTTAGGCTCACGCCCAATTTTGATGTCAAACGCCAAGGGGCCGTCACACTTCAATGCACGGCGATAAAGCGAATAAACATTGAAAACTTGGAAGTACTTAGTTTCACGCTCGATGAATTCGCTCATGGCATGCATGAAAAGAAAAAATTGGACCCCCGTACTGAGTTTCATAGGCGCATTTAAGACTAGGTTTAGTGTCACATCCGCCAGCGCTTAAGTCATCATAAAAAAGAGCACAACCAGTAGGACGTGAACCCCACTTCGAGTTAAGCGAAGTGGAACGTTTTTAACGCATGAACAATACCATGTTTGTTAGCTGTAGCTTTAGAGTCACTGCGCTATCGTTCGAGGGTGCCACTTGCAACAGCAACCTGCGACTGATAGACTTGACTACGATATCAAATTGCAGCATATCCCAATTCGCGAGATTTATCCAGCATTCTCCTGGCCAATCGGACAAACATGTCGAGTAGCAATCTGGTCCAAAAGAGCATCCATCCACGACTTTTTTGCATCAACTTGTGGTTCACCTGCGGCATCTCGCTCACGAAAAATCATGAAGACAAGAGAATCGAATCTTATGTACAAAAATAATCGTCACAGTCGAACCAACTTGTTTTAACCGTAACCAAACAAGCCCTGAAAATAAGCAAGTAAACTACAGTCTGTCCAATGGATTCCTACTGCTTCAACCACACACGAATGCAGCGATTGTCGACAAAACATTACGCTAATTTTCTATGTTTGTTTGGCTGTTCTGGCAAATCCTCACCGACGTATTTGCGAGTTGCCTTCTCCTGCAGCTTATCCCCGGCTATCTCTTTCATAATTGAGTCCTTGTCTTGACGTATCAGAGACTCCGTAACACCTTTGTCGACATCCAGTACGGCCACAGCATCTATTAGTGAATCAGAGATCGGCAACTCTTTGTCCTTCAAGTATTCGCTCCCAAAAGCCATTTTAGCAGCATCAGCGATGTGTAGATTGAGTTCATCTTGATGTCGTATCAGCGAGAGCATCTTCCCAAAAACCTTTTTAGGTTCGACATCAAAAAATCTGAGATTTCTTCTCCATTTCGTGAATTTCTCGTTGTCAGTGATTTTTATGTTCGCCTCCTTAAACAGTGTTTTCGAAGTAGTACTGGCTACAAGAGTTCGAGCGTCGACTTTTTCAAAATACACTTTCCCAAGAACCATCCACTCGAGATTGTTAAGGCTGAACATACTATAAGCAGAGTCTAACCCTTTTGTGACGAATACGACACCATCAATGTCGATTCCTAATTTTTCCATCTTTGTAGCAAGTACTTCGTTGCGCTCTTTAATTTGAGATATATCCATGCTTGCTGCGTGTTTCGTGCGAGGAAGAGACTCATCGGCAACGGCGTCCTCTACTGACGACGTGAACGATTCGATAGCAAAAGGTTTTCGCTTCAATTTCCTTGCGTTCATGTCTTGCCGTATCAGAGACTCCATCACATCTCTGTCGAGATTCTGTTCAGTCACAATTTTTATTGTCTGATCAGAGATCGGCAACGTTATTTTAAACAAGTATTCGCTCCCAAAAGCCATTTTAGCAGCATCAGCGATGTGAAGATTGTGTTCATTTTGATGTTGTATCAGCCAGAGCATCTTCCCAAAAACCTCTTTAGCTCCGATATTAAAACCGCCTACCCTCGCTGCCCATTTACTGATTTCCTTCTTGTCAACAATTTTCATGTTCGCCTTCTCAAACATTTCTTTTGCGCTCCAACTGCTGAATTCAGTACTACTAATCGCAGCTTTTTCAAAATACACTTTTCCAAGAACCATCAACTCGAGATTGTTAAAGCTGAATAAACTTAAAGCAGAGTATAACGCTTTCGTGACGAATACGACACCATCGATGTCGATTCCTAATTTTTCCATCCGTGCAGCAAGTACTTCGTTGCGCTCTTTAATTTGAGATATATCCATGCTTGCTGCGTGTTTCGTGCGAGGAAGAGACTCATCGGCAACGGCGTCCTCTACTGACGACGTGAACGATTCGATAGCAAAAGGTTTTCGCTTCCATTTCACTGAGTCCATGTCTTGCCGTATCAGAGACTCCATTACATCTCTGTCGAGATTCTGTTCAGTAACAATTTTTATTGTCCGATCAGAGATCGGCAGCTTTCTTTTATTCAAGTATTCGCTCCCAAAAGCCATTTTGGCAGCATCAGCAATGTGTAGATTGTGTTCATTTTGATGTTGTATAAGCCAGAGCATCTTCCCAAAAATCACTTTGACTCCGACCTGAAAATTCCAAAGCTTCGCTGTCCATTTTGCGATTTCCTTGTTGTCAATAATTTTCATGTTTGCCTTCTCAAACATTTCTTTCGCGCTCAAACTGTTGAACTCAGTACTACTAATCGCAGCTTTTTCAAAATACACTTTCCCAAGAACCATCCACTCGATATTGTTAAGGCTGAACTTCTGAAAGTCAAACTCTAGCGCACTCGCGACGGATACGACACCATTGACGTGGATTCCTAATTTTTCTATCTGTGTAGCAAGTACTTCGTTGCTTTCTTTTATTTGAAGCACACCCATCATGTTTGCTTCATGCATTGTGGGTGCTTTGTTGTTTTCTTTCATTTGAGGCACATCTATCATGTTCGCTGCATGTATAGTACCAGGTAGAGACTCATCGGCGTTCTTTACTGACGGCGTGAACGATTCGATAGCAAAAATTTGTCGCTCTTCCTTTGAGGCTTCATGGTTCAATCGAATCTTTTGTTCGTCGGGCTCATCAGCTTGGGTACTGAGAGCCACAGCAATCTCCGAGGTGTTGCTTAAGGCAGGGATCGACTCAGCGCTACAGCGTGCCGACACAATCACTAGAGTAAGTTCATGGGAAGGCTTTTGAAGACTGGCAGGGTGTGTAGTATTGATACCGTTAGTACCACCGGTATAAAACATTACTTGTACCTAAATACCGGGGCTACCGTACCGATTCCGCCCTGATAAACTTGGTACCGGTATCTATCACATACTGTAAAACCTGTATTAGAACCCCATCCCTTGATTTGAACCTTTGATTCTACAACCCCATCCCTCAAATAGGAACCCCACCCAATTTAACAATTCGGTGTATAAAATTAAGGGCGCCTCTATAATCACCTCCAAAACCATAGACTCATCCCCAATATACAGTAAAACCCATGATAGGTTCGAATATGGTACAGCAGCCATTAAAAGTTGTTTTTCAAGAACGATTAATTCATAGGTAGCCACCTCCGATTTTTATTAACGATTATTTCACATTCCATATCGCTATTGACTTAACGCGCACAAATTCATTCTTGTTTGCCTCAACGGAGGCTTATACTACTGTACCTTTGTAACCCTGCATATACTTAAGTACTTTAGAAATTCTCTCTTGACTTTTGCAATAGATATCATTAAAGATGCAGCAGGTGCCACCAAAGCTACATCTCTCTGTACGATTTTACAGAGGGCTATATATTTCACGGTAACTAAGCAAACTTTTACAGGGCTCAAAATACCCTGATGACGATCGCCCATCGACGGATTTTTTTATCGCAAAATTACTTAGAAGCGTGCGGCACGAAACATTCCAGTGCGATGCAACAACGACTTCTACAAACAGTTTTACAACGGAAACAATTCGCCAGCTCTGTGATCCAACAGAGTAGGAAGCGGCTGCGCAACGAGAACACAAGTGGCTCAAAATGCACCAAATAGTCGGCTCCAAAAGGAGATAAATGGGTCAATCGGCATCTTCGATAAAAAGCAAAGGAACCGACGACTCCAGTGATCTGATCAAGTAAATGGGAAAATAAAGACATCTTCTGTTGAATTTCGTTGTGTTCACAATGATACTTGACGTGGAAAAGCTAAAGAGATAACAGTGGCTTCTGTGTACTTTTGTATACTTTGACGGCACACTGTACCATTTTCGAACCTATCATGGGTTTTACTGTATATTGGGGGTGAGTTTATGGTTTTGGGGGTGATTATAAGTGTACGTCACTCCGTACCTCACTTTTGTAACATGTACCTCAATTTTGTCACGTGCACCTCATAGTTAATTGGACTAAATAACAACAATAATAATACCGGTATTGCGAGCGATCAAAGCGCGCCAATTTTGGGAAACACTAAGGGCACCGTCAAAAACTGATTTGGGCACCCAATCGGACTTAGTCAAATAAACCGAACTTATTTCACGACATAAAAGGCTCTATTAGATTTATCCTGTACCGGTAATGGCAAAACCTTGTACTCGACAACATGTACGTTTGAAAGAAACGAGGACGCAGGTCTGTTAAAATCATCCAAATCAATGTTAGCTAAGTCATCAATAATTCACCACTGTAATACGAAACGTCACCCTATATAGTTACCCTAATACATGTATTTGTTGGGTTGTTAGGCACCATATTTGGGTACATACCCAAGACAGAAGGCTATCTCCTTCATGAAGACGCGTGCGTCCATTGCCCCATACCCGCCAAGCTTGTCGATCTCTGCTTCGTTAAATGTTTGCACGTCATCACGACGCGTCTGATCCTGACAAAAACTAGTGAACATGAGGCGTCGTGGAGCGTGTTCGCCCTCTTGGTCTGGATACTCGTGGTCCCACTTTTGATAGCTCTGTTGTGGTCGCAGCGGATGAGGCTTCGATGGTTTTAGCATTGGTTGACTAGCACCTTTTTTTTTACAATGGACACAAAAAACTTGCTGCTGCCATCGTCTTGCTGTTGCATTGCTAACTCTGACACGAGAGAATCAATCCAGGAATCAGCAGGCAGAATTGAGCCACCGGCTAAATTAATGTGCACGAAAGCTAGAGCTTGGACGATTTTCGGGTCACTTAGTAGCGAGATAATGTGACTCTTGGCATCATTTTCATGTTCTGAGACTTTGTAAACCGATGTGTCCCCTGCTTTTTGAGCAAGTTGTATTGCCGAATCTGAAGCGCTGTAAAAGAAAATGGGCAACTTTGGATACCTACCATCAATAAATACGACTCCTTTTAACTAAAAAAGACAATCTCGAAATGAAACTTTGTACGCACGCTATGACTCCTTTTTCTCCTTGAGCGCCAAGTAGAGCCAGCAGGTCACTAGAATTTGGGTCAGAGAGCACAAGGAAGCCACTACAACCTCGTGCTGCCACATCATCGAGCGCTGGTAACTTGGTGTCTGTCTTACCATCCACGAAGACAACGACAATCTTTTGCGCGAGGTGAATTGGCATCGTTGAAGATTATATAATACGTCAGGTAGCTTTAATAACACTCGGTGCGCAGCAAGCTTTCTAAGTGTCATTTTTATTTAAATTGACAACATACACCATATACAGTATTTGACTACTTAAGTAAGTCCGATTGGGTGCCCAAATCAATTTTAGGC
>MIQA02019388.1:0-17607 GCA_001887855.2 Sclerospora graminicola
AATGTTTTGCTTCACCCTGGCTCAACTTCTCCAGATCACCCTTCAGAAACGCTTTTAAATCAACGATCCATTTTTCTCCGTTTTGCGCCTTGAGAATTCTTTCGATCCGCATCTCCTGTACTATTTCTTCTGTTAGGCTTTCTCGAGAGAGTGGTCTGTTAGGTGGAGATCTGGTTCGCGATCTTGTCATGATCGAGATCTGGGCTGCTTCCTTTCCATCTTCCACACGAATCAGCTCAGGCAGCTTATTGATCTCCACCAGTTCTCCAGCAATGTTTGATCAGTAACTATTGATCCGGTCTGGTCACGCATGGCCATAGTGGCGAGGTGATCTGCACTCCGATTCCAATCACGTTTCACATGTAAAAGATCATGACTTGGCCATCCACGTAGAGTTTTCATAACACGATCGTTCAGCACTTTCAAACGCGGTGCTTTGCAATCGATTTCTCCAGTGATCTGCCGAATTACCAGGTTTGACTCTCCGCATAGGATTACTCTTCCGATCTTCTGCTCTTGCAAGAGATCCAAACCTAGCAGCAGACCACGATATTCGGCTTCATTTACCGTGATGCCCGGGGTATAGTCTGAACCAGCAGATATAACAGTCCATTCTGGCAATTTCCACAACAACGCGATATACGCCCCCACGCCTTTCTTCACACTCGCTGATCCGTCGAAACTTACAACGATCAGATTTTCATCCGAGCCGACGATCGGTGGGGGTATAATGATTGATTCTCGTGGTTGTTTCCGAGGAGCGACCTCGATCAGAGCTTCATCGACTTCTGATCGGGGTGTGATGCTGGCTGCTAGTGTTCCAAGAATTTCTTCTTCGCCCTTGGTGCATTTGATGATCTCCAAGGTCCACTGAGATAACAGCGCTGCCCATCGCCCCAGTCTCCCGTCTAACCCATTCGCTGACAATAACCAAGCCAGACTAGATCGCCTGGACAATACCTTAATCGATCTAGTCACCAGCATAGAGTAACAAACTTCCAATACACGTAATAAGGCCAGCACTTCTTTATTCACAATACCGTAGTTGACTTCGTTCGGTTTTAATGCTCGGCTTGTGAACGTCACCGGGCAATAAATTCCGTCGTGATCTTGGACCAGTGCGGCCGATATTGCCCATTTACTGGCATATAGAATCACCACGGGAATCTTCTCCGGATCGAAATGTTTCAGTATCGGCGTCGAAATCATCTTCGCCTTCAACATACTGAAAGCTACCATAGCTCGCTTCATATGGCCCTCTGATCACTGATCGATCGAACTGTGCCAGTTCGATCGATCAGTGATCCAGTCTTGAGATTCGATTCAATAACTTTGGTCTCGCGATCAGTCTCACTTAGTGATTTCCTACTCGATCACGTTCTCGTAGCCCATGATAATCCACTTCATATAATATAGCGGCATAAATTGAGAAGTCTTCGATAAGCCGACTATAGTAATTCAGAGATCCGAAAAAGGACTGCATAGCCTTCAGTGATCGGGGAAAAGACATGTTGCTGAGAGCAGCCAAATCTTTCGGGTTTGCTTCCAAGCCTTGGATCGACACGTTATGGCCGAGGTAGGCGACCTTGGGTTGACCCCAGAAACTCTTGACCACACTGATCGATAAATTCCAGCGCTCGCAAGTGTCCAGGAGCCGTTCGACCTTGTCGCATAGCATATCCCATGATGTTGCTGTAACCAAGATGTCATCTATATATGATCGTCTTCCCAAAACTGATCGGCCCTGATCTTGGTCTGGCTCGCCCTCCGTAAACACATCATGTAGATCGGTGGCTTCTCGATCAGTACTGATCTGGAAATAACCGTAGAGAGCATTGTCGATCAGCCTTTGGTAGATCTGTGGGGCATTCTTTAATCCAAACGGCATCCGATTCCATTCGAAAAGTCCAAAAGGTGTAACGAAAGCCGAGATCTCTCGAGCGCGATCAGTCATCGAAACCACCCAGAAACCACTAGCCATATCCAACGAACAGAACCATAAAACTTTATCCAGATCTTCTAACAAGTCATTGATCAGGGGCATCGGGTAGACCATCAACTTCGTGAGGCGATTCACCATTCTGTAGTCGATACACAATCGAATATCAACCCCATTCTTCTTAATCACGATCACGATCGGTGATGCCCACTGCGATGTTGATGGTCGGATGATTTTTGTACTCAGCAAACCCTTGATCAAATTGGATAACTTTTCCCGGTATTGAGGTGCAACTTTACGACAACGCTGAGCGATCGGCCTCACATTTCCCACGTCTATATCACAAACAGCTCCGAATGCGGCTGGGGGTAGGGCGTTACCTTTCTCCATCAGTAAGTGGCGCCTTTTCCAGATGATCTTCTTTAGCTGATCGATCTGCTCGGGAGTGTTCACTTCGGGATCACCGACCTGTAGATCTTCCATGGTGACTTCTGGCATATTGGGCGATACTTCCGGCAAAACGTCCATCTGCTTCTCGATACCTTCAATGTACTGATCACCACCTTCATGTATACACACTTGTTCATCTACCTGATCTACCTTTTCCGGATCAGCATCATCTTGAGTCGCCCCTTGTGAGTCATCCAACTGGTGATCTACCTCGGTTTCGCCTTCCTCCGTAACGACTCCAGCAGATTCGTCTTCCTTTTTCTCCTCAAGATCGTACTGAACTCCTCACCATCCTTCTCGCTTTCTGGGCCTACTGTTTTCGGTGAGCCGGGTCTGATAATACTCAAAACTTGTGGACCTTTTTTGACCCGGCTTTCGCCTGCCGCTTCGATCGACGGTCTCCTGATCAGCAGCTTAGTCGGAATAGCATATTCCGGCTTCTCAACCATAGGTGATGTATCTTCGTCTGCTAAGTCTTCGTCACTGATCAGGTCGGTGGTGGCTTGATAAGCCAGATTTTGCCATTCAATATATCTTCGTGATCCCACTGAGACATACCCAATCTGTCGAGGTACTTTCTCTTCGGGTAACCACATCCCTAGGATCATGTCTTCGTGAACGATTAGCAGCTGATCAAATATGTTTGTAATCCTGATGTAACTTGATCTGGCGATACCCTTGACGAACGTTGGTACCCATCGTTCACCAGGGGTTACCCACAATTTCTGTTGCCGATCGCTCGGCCGAATCATCACGTCGACTGATCGGGACACCTCGATATTCTCGTACTGACCCATTTTGAGCATCCGCACATGAGTACCATATAAAGGGCGTCAACCGGATAACTGAATCTGCACCTCATCCGGCAGAGTCAAGGTTCCATGAGACAGGTCGAGTCGCATACCGGCTGGTACCATGAAGTCCATTCCCAGTATCGCGTCTTGGCCGGCTAACCGGCCAACCCAAGCGTTAAAATAGTAGACCAGGGAGCCTGCCAAGGTGATTTTAACGCGTGATCGTCCTTCCGTCATGTACGAACTTTCGCTGATCCCAACACATTCTTTCTTCTGGGTACTGTCTATACGACATCCCACCTTACGAGCAAAGGCGGAGTCGATGATCGAGACTTCTGCCCCAGAGTCAAATAGAATAGTGGCCTTTTCGCTGTTAATCTTCCCATTAGCTTTTGCTTGTTTAAACCACTTGTCGGGAGAGTGATACTTCCAGTATCCTCGGGATTCGCCGGGTAGTAGATCCAGCTCCATGATCACGTCCGATCGGGAATATTCATCCACTCTGAGACTGTGAATCGGACATCGATCTTTGAATTAGAACATGTATTGTCGGTTATATCGTTTTCCTCAAACTTATCTCCGCTACCGACATATGCATAAATGCAGAACGTAGATCGCTCGGCTCGAACCAGATTCCAACCTGGCGAGCGATCTAGTTTAACATCTTCTCAACATCTGGTGGAAGCATACCAGCATGTTTAGTCGGCACATACCACTTGCGCATCAGATTAAAAATTTCTTCAATAGGGCAGGCGCCAGCGTCATGAAGCTTCCCACAGGTCTTGCATACGAAAAAACAATGATCAGAAGGGTGACCTTTACGATTACATTTTCCACACGTAATTCTTTTCCAACAATCACGATCTCCATGTTTGGTCGACCCACAATGCACACATTTCTTGCGAGATCGGTCCTGATCAGGTTGAACACCAACAGATTTTCGTCCGTCCATGCCATTAGCCGATGATCTCGGGCGATACACTGGTTCTGTCGTAAAGATATGACGGTACTGTTCCTCGTCCGAGCTCAGACCCGACTGACCACTTTCTTCTTCAGAGCTTGAACTGTCTGATTCCTTCGCGATCACTCGAATCGCTCTGGCTGGTCGGGCTGCCGGTATCTTGCCTTGATCAGGGTGTGGCTTGGACCGGTACCGGTTCGATCCTACCTCGACCTTGGGCTGTCGACTTTTGGCCCGTTGCAACGTCCTTAGAGTCAGTTCCAGTTGTTCTGAGTCCTTTATACGGAGCAGGGTTAGCTGATCAGCCAGATCGCGATTGTCCAGAGTCCCAATGAAGTGTTCGACATGTTCACGGGATATGTCCGGGTGTCGTGGGTCCGTGATCGGCATTTTCGCGCGTAGACCAGCAACATTCAACCGATGTAAGTACTCGATCGGCGTCTCGTCGGATCTTTTCTTCATGTGGTAGTACTGTCTAGCGACAGACACCCCCGAGTTGCAATATTGTTCTTCAAACTCTTCACACAAACGAGGGCACTTCAGACGTACTTCACGACTTAGCTGTTTAAGCCAATTCTTGGCTGGTCCTTTCATTAGATCAGCGAAGATCAGGCATCTTTCAGCTTCCGGTGTCTTGTCCCTCAGAAAAGCTGACTTAGTCCGGCTTAACCAACCTCTGGCCTGATCGTCATCCATATCTTTGCCAGTAAAATCCTTCAATTCCGAGATCGCAGACATTCGTACTCGGGTGATCGTTCCTGATTCACTGTCAAATGCCTGCGCGGAGGCCATATTCGCTCTACGAGGCATCTCAATGTCCAGATCATCTGGATCGAAATGTTGGCTGATCTCGCCCTCTGACTCCATGTCCACATCACTTCGCGGGGGTGATCGGTGAAATCGGTCCTGGTGATCGGCCTGGCATATCGAACGAACGATTCCGGCTGATCGGACTGATTCCATCTCCACATCCACGGGTCTCTTGACCGATTTCTCAGCAGACTGATTCATATTCGGTGCCGATCGCCATGGTTGTCCTTGCCCAGGTGTGTACTGAGGCAATCCATACTGATCACCCGCAAATCGGTTCATCATAGTCGCGAACATGGTTCTCATTTGCTCTGGGACCTCCGGTATGTTGGTAGAGTTACTGTTGGGAGTCGGATTGTTCTGTGGAACTTCTTGAGCATCTTCAAAACTATCATCTGATCCGACTCGACCAGGTTCAGGCTTCCTTTTCCTGTTCTGCGACTCAATCTTGGGGTCGATCTGCTTGATCCCTTTCGGACCCAACGTCATACGTGTTATCCCAACCGAGGAGTCGGTGGAGGCCGCTCCAGATTGTGATGACGATTGATATATCGACTCAATATCCATACGATATTCGACCAACTGTGATCGGTGTGAAGGATCCGCGATCGGCGACTGGACCACGGGGTTCGCCCCTAGTAACGAGGCAAGATGATCATACAGAGTTGTCATGGCTTCTCTGATCGTTCTTTGGTCCAGATCGAACAGCATATTCGCATCGAAAGCACCGGTAGTGAAACCAACTTCGTCGATCTGCGCCAAGAGGTTCCTGATCAGATCAAGTTGACTGCCTGTGATCACCGGCCTGGTCGCTCGACCTTCAAGCTTCCCGATGATCTTAGGTTTAATGATCTTCATCACTCGGTTGGTAGCCAGGAACTTGTGAAACTCTCGAAGATAGAACAGTCGTTCCACATCTTGGACAGTGGTCTTCTCGGCTGGTTTCGATCTTCTCTTCGTCCTCCTCGAAGATCTTCGGTTTAGGTTTCACATATTTTTAGGTGGATCACAATGATCCGCCCCCCATGTTTTTTCTGTATTTTTCCATTTTCTTCTTATACATAGGATCAAGGTTAACACCTCGATCCTTTCCTGGGTTATAGTCAACTTTACTATAACCCAGATCGGCCCCGATCGGGGCCATGTGGGGAGTTATTTCATCTTTAATCTCGACCTGGCACTCCACCAAACCAGGTCGATCATCGCTTCCTTTAGAAATGGACAGCATCGGAGGCGATACGCCTTCCTCCAATACACCCGAAAAAGTTTCCTCCACTTTGATTTTCACATCTTTTTCATCATCAAAGGAATCACGGTGATATCCTGAGTCACCAAGTGATCCGGGCACGCGCACCATTGTGGTGGAGCCGATTTCCAAATCCATGACCGAAGTCTTGGGTGGAATCCGGATATCCACTGGCCCGGACGACCAACTATCGGAGGGGGTACTCCGTCGATCCTGATCAGCATCGGAATCAGATGAATCACCATTGTGGTGACTGATCTGATCCTCCCGGTCATCTGGCCGGTCTTCATGCTCGTCAGGATCTATGTTTAACTTCATCTCACCTTGTGTACCCGTCGATCGGGGCTGATTACACTCACTTAGGTGGACTCGGTGACGAAAAGGATGATCTTGATCAGGTCGGAGGGTTTGACCTTCTCGAGACGGGGTTTGTCCTCGGGTGGAAATCTTCACCGGAGAACGGGTTGGGGTCGACACTTATTCAGTATCTAGGCACTGATCAGGAAAGTTCGTCTGATCAGGCCAGCCAATGAGAGAGAGATATAACGAAACCAAGAAAACGCGATCAATCCACGATCTTCCACAGTAATCCACAAACGTTATCTCCACAAAACCTTTACCAATATTATTAACGTGTTCCAAACACGTGCGCGTTGCGGGTGAGGTTAGATCACCTAAAACAAACCCGTCGGGGGTCTTCCGGTAAGCCAAAATGCGTCTTAGCGCGTCTTAACCGGGAAATAGATGAGCAAGAGGGGACTAATCAACCCTGTGCTCCCAATGACCGCACACGTGGCGGAGCGACTCTTTGCTTTAGGGGGGAAATCTAAACCTGTTATTATATATGCAAAGTCCTATACCTGTGTACCATACCTCAACTCATGCCTGACCTTTACTTCGAACCTATTTACTTCGTCGCACGGTTGCGTAACACTCTCTTGCCCATCCTGGCTGCACCTTCAAGCTGACCTGTACCGATTCTGCCCCGATCATGACCCGACTCTTCAGAAGATCTTCAACCTATCCTGATCTTCAACAAACGACCTTGAAACCACTTGAGACCTGCTCTTCAGCACTTGTTCACTTCATATATAGTCCGACCAAACCGAGAACTCACTTGCCCTTGCTTATCAACGCTGATCAGAGGCTGATCGGCCCTGATCACGATCGCCATAGTGATCGACCAAGTGATCCGGTGGTGATCAGGCTGATCAGCCCTTGATCACCTCGGGAACGCCCTGGGTCATCATCATCACGACTCAATTCATCTTCCGGACCATACTTCCGATCTTAATACACCGTCAGGACAACCATACCACACTGAACTCGGCTGATCAGGCCTTGCCACATCATCTTCGGACCAACCAAAGGTTCACATCACTCGTACAACCTGTTAATCCACCTGCCCGATCTTCATTCATCATTTGATCTTCCTTCTCCGGGCATGACAAGCCGATCAGGCTGTAACTTTGTATCATAGCCAGCTTCCACCAATATACCATTCAGAAATCGGCTGGTCACCTGCCCTTGGTATGTCATGTCAACAATCACTATTTCTTATTATATCCACGAGAACTCCACTTAGTGACTGTGACCACAATCGTGATCGTGATCTCCATCATTCCGCCAGTGCCTGGGACTGGGCTTAACGACCATACTTGGCTGATTCTTCCACGTCGTAAATATCCGTTGGCCACCACCTTTTCTTCTTGATCGTGATCAACCTTTTCCCACCCATCAACCGTCATATGTTGATGGGTGTTCTATCGTCACCAATCAACGGCCATGTGTGGTCCACTTCAGTCCCAATATTTCCCGATCGCTTCACCACAGATACAAAAGCTTGTGGCATTGACGCAGCGACTCTTCTACTTAGACAGCATTTCTGCTAACATGACTGTTTCGATGAGCTTGTGACGGTCATTGAGGCAGTTGGTGCTGACTTGGGCGCGGTACACCATCTGAACATCCTTCTTTGGAGTTTACCTGCTGAATATGAAACCTTCGTCTCTCTCATAAAGAACACAACGAATCTTCCCTTGTTGAGAAGAAGGTGAAATTGATGAAGCACCGCGCCTTGATTCGCCATCGATACTTTTTCTTCGTCACCCCAAAAGCTGACTTCATGCGGAGCGGGAATCAGGGACGCCGGTCGGGGAATATGACTGGTCAAGGAAGCCAAATGGGGAAAAGTGGGGAACAGTAGTGTGGAGCCGAGGTCCAGATCTATGCTGAAGAAGACACTGACGTTTGATCTCAACCACAAGCGGATGGAGACGGAAAAGAGGAAGGCGTCTGTCCTTCAAGGCACGCATCAAGAGTCAGCAGCAAATGAAGTTTGTCGTCGTCCGCAGAAGGAATGAGCATCTTGTGCGCGTGTTTCAAGTGTGGGAAGTGCCAACAAAAGGCTGCTGGGTATCGCTCTGGTGGTCATGAAGAGAACTAGGAAAATTTATTTGCTGCTGGAAACGTCGATGAGACTACATGACATATAGATGTCGCACATAACGCCCATCAAGAAAGGCTTAATGACGTACCATAAGCGACACAGCCCGTTCGCATCACAACCACTGACAGTGCGACCTCGGAGGCTACTGGTGTCGGTAATATTCGCATCAACCTGTACGGTGGACACCTCATCACCCTCCAGACATGCAACGACGTTGCACGTCGTATCTGTAGACAAGCCTCCTATCGGTACACACATCACGTCGCGTGGTGTATCTATAAACTTTGGTGGAAAGTACGGTCGGTTCCTGCGCGATGAGAGCGGAAAAAAAATTCTAAATCCCCCATCGAGAATTTGGTTTGGAAATATGCTGTAAGCCTTTCAGTATCCATTGCCCGTGTCCGATTTATCAGTTTGACTTCATATTCTGTCGGTAAACTCCATCGCGATCTAATTGTCTTCACATATAAAATCCCTTGTTCGACAATGCTTACTGATTACTCGATATGCCGTTCCTTTATACAGCACAATGGTTAGCTCAAATTTTGACGCCGATTTCCTGGCCAAAACAAGAAATGTATCGCCTTGGTGGAATGAATGTAAATGATTGTCTTCACATATATCAACATTGTATTTAGGTCTATAAGTTTCTCTTGTATTGTGTGTTCTAGACGAAATTTCCATGCGTGATTGATTCAATCGCGCAACCTTAACCCTATAAAAACCGCGCAAATCCTGTTATTAATAGTTTATCAGTAATAGAGGTGGTCCGGGTCTGGGGTGTGGGGATTTAGGTGTAGGGCTTAGGCTCTACGTGATGTCATATGATTGGAAATAAGTGAAATAATTGACTTGTTTTGACAAATCACCATTCCTGTTTGGTTTGGGTGGTTTTAAATCTAAGGCCCAAATCACGCAGGATCGGCAAATTTGAACGGAATCGACAATACACGATCGGCAGCTTAACTAAAATAAATGCATTTGGACGTGATGCTCAACCTCCATATTCCTTCCTCAAATTCTACACTAACTCACCTCCCACTTGATATTAAATGGTTGCCATTACTCGTAGCGACACGTGGTCCAACAATTTGATGAAACATTTCCTTCTTTTATTCAGAGAAGAACGCTGTCTACTTCACTCGGTTCGTATTGTATTAGATGAAATTCGAAATGAACGGCGTTTTTTCACCATCAATCATCTTTCGAAATATCATCATTATCCTATTTGGTATTATTCATTTAGCTTAAAAATATTCTTGATAAATGCCGGCATGGTTAGCATACTTTATTATTGCCTTCCGCGATACCCTTCATTCGTTATCCGTTTCTTTCCGGATACCTCTTCCATTCACTACTGCCGCCAGTTGGGTACGTTCATCTTTGTGAGCGCTATGTCCTAAAATGAAATTTACGTGGGTTCAGCATAAACTATTCGTACCGCTGTCGAACTTTTCTGCTTTACCCTCTTGATCTTGTTGTGCTTTTCCTGGATTGGCTTTTCCTATCTATTGATTGATAGGTGGGGGCTGGTTCATTTGTGCTTGCTGGTCAGTTTTGAACTATACTTTCAAATGACCAATTAATGTTATACAGCTCTTGTGTTAACACTTGGAGTCACTTCATCCAGTTTGCATATATACACCAGAGCTAAATGCAATTGCTTCCATGTAGTAGGAAACTAAGATATATTTCTCCTTGGTTCTCAGGTTTGGATATCTTGTCTTATTAGAAGGTATAAAACCATTGGGTCATGCGTAATGGTACTTCCAGGCATCATTAGGTGGGTCATAGTTCGCCGGTTGTCTTGTGAAAGTGTCGTAGTAGTAATTGTCTAATACCTTGACCTGTTAGATCATCTTGAAGGACGTCATTCAAGCGGAGTGATATTGGAGCAATGTCGTGATTGACGCGTCGACCAATCATGTTTACGTTTGGCGGCCAGAGACTGATGCATGGTAGCGGTAGTTAGATTAATTGTTCATGGCACTGGTTGCTGTTACCGACTGGGGCCCCTCTTTTGGACACGAGAAAGTGCATTTGCTACCGATTGGACCGAATCGGTAGCCATTACTCTAAAGATATACTTTAGAGTAAATCTTATTGACGATGGGTACATGACACAAAATTGCTTCAATTATAAGCGCGTCGCCTATAAGATATTTTTGGTTAATTTTGAAAATCGGGTCTGAATTTTGGTTTGGTGATTCAACCCCCCCTCGGGGATGATTTGTCAGCACGGTAGGAAGGGTTGCTTATTCTGTTTCGCAAAGCTGCGATGGCCCGAAGTTATGAAGATTTTTTCTGTATAAGCACGTGTATATTCTCGCTGTTATATTTTCATCTAACTCTTGCATCTTCTGCCGCTCACTCTAGGTGCTGTTATGAAGAAAAATATCATGGATCGATGGTGCTGATGTTTACGATGCGCTCCTTGTCGAGCCATTTCCATGGAAGAAGTGAGTCGCAACAATACAGAAAACGACTGCTGGAGTGCCCTAGATGGCACTACTAAACGTTTTTGCGAGTGATCGGATTGCTGCTTACTGATGGCGAGGGCTTTAGCCAAATGTGTTGATTAGTCGCACACTCTCGAGTCTTAAATCGTGTTGACAGCGCGCAAAACAACCCAATACTGTCCCAAGGATTGTCGTATGGAAACGGATTACCCGCGACGCACGTCGACGATGCGCTCCACTAATTTGCTGGCGATGGTGCAGCGCATCAGTCCGTGAAGTAGTTTATAGCGAAGCAAGCGTCGATTTGGGAAACCTTGTCTTAAACCCTCCGATATATTACGCCGTAATCTTACCGAGTGTCCAAGAGATTCCGGCTAGAAGCTGTGCAGTCTCGATGGGAGTGCGACAGAGATTGAGATGCTTCAAATAATAGTAAAAGAGCGATTAGTGCCACCGAAGATCCAGCGAAAGAAGTGTTGACGATGGTCCTGGTCTACTCATTGGCTGAGTATGGGAGCGAGAATTTTCGAGAGGGATCAACCCAATGTTACTGTTGACATTTGATTTCAAGGAGTAAAAATGTTTTCGTCTGGTGTGCTAGCAAGAGATTCAAACTGACGTGAAAGTTCTAAAGGCTATTGTTGATGCGCGCCATTTTGATTCTACACATACAAATTCATTTTTCCTACAACGAAGACACATGTTGCATTTGTCCCTGCCGGTATTCGACACCTTGACCCCTGAATTCGACCTTTTGCCTCACAATTTACTCGGATGGCTGGGCCCGATGCTATATAACGTCAGAGATCATTATTGCTATCTACTGCAAGCTCTATATTGTATTTATGAAGTTGTGGAAAGATTGCAACGTTCGCCCTTCCGGTGTGCGATGGCTCTTCGCCATCTGTTTTACATACCAATTCATTCTCTCAGCTACGAGACTCGTGTATTATCTGGCTTTCAATAGCGGTACAGGGTTGATTAATTGCTAGTAATTACCGAAATGAACGGGATAAATCAGTCACGGGAACGAAGCTTTATCGAGTCGGAACGAGGGTTGCCCTCAAGTAAATTCAGGGACAAAATGGCTGGATCACGGCTTTAATAATCATTGGTAGCACGTCGCGCTTTGGCCTCACGATTTGGGTATGTACGATCTTTCAAGACTCACGACATTTTCAATGGACCGTGGAGAAATATGAACGAACGAAAATTAGTTTGTACCGGTTAATTGGTCACTCGAATATTGCCCCATTCTTGATCGTTAAAATTGTTCTTGCCATCTGGATAATTGCCGAGTGGGCCATTCTACCTTAAGTAATAGCAGTTGATCATCCAAACAATATTACATGGCTTCGTGGATTCTATGAAAAGCCAATTGAAAAGAATCGACAACTTTAGCGATCTCGTATCAACGATATATCACGGGTAAACCTCTTAAAATGTCATCGTGGATTTGGGTGACTTGGCTCACCAAGATTCTGCATGGATCAATACATGCGACACGGAAAAACGTGCTGCAATCACACAATTTATCGAGGACGTCCCGCTCGGATAAAAACATCGTTTACCATTACACATTGTGCAGGTTGAGCGAGAAGAGACAAGATATCAAGCGGAAAGTAGCACATTTTACGCTTTCGTCCAGCTTTCATGCGTTAGATGTTCTACGAATTGTTTATTGTCCAAATTTCCTTCAACGTGAATGCGCTCTCACTTAAATTGCCAGTCATTTTGTTTCAGTTTGTCTATACGTTATCTGCTTACCAACTAAATATTGCGCTGCCACAATACATATATTTGGTCGATCGGGCATCTCGATTTTTGACAATCCTTCTAGTGTGTAACACATGAAAATCCCAAATGCCTTAAAAGTGCTTCAAATATAGGAGCGTCGCCTTTAAGATATCGTCGTCTATAAGATATACTTTAGAGTATTCGGTAAATGTACAGACTTGCATAAAACGCGACTATACGTATAGCTGGATACTGACTTGGCAGGAAAGCCAGGGGCCTCTTCAAACCAACCACGTGTCAATACATTCGATGCATATGATTTGAAATTTTTGAATTTAAGCGAAACAGTTGCCAGAATCTCTTAGGTCATTTTCTTCTCATACAAAAATCAAGTTAAAAATTGCTGACTTGCCTCAAGGCAGAGAGAGACTTCACCTGACTCTGTCGCCAATAAAATCAAGTAAAAAATTGCTGTGTTGCGTCAAGGCAGAGAGAGGGCTTCACCTGACTTTGTCGCCAATATTGCATGCAGGTAAACAGTTGCCAAAATTCTCTAAGTCATTTTTTTCTTATAGTCAAAGCAAGTTTAAAATTGCTATCTTGACTCAAGGCAGAGGGATGGCTTTACCTGACTCAGTCGCCATCCTCATATCAACAGAACACTTAGCTTAGCAAGTTGCATTATAGTTAGCAATTAAATATGCAAACTTATCGATAAAAAACGATACGCTTCCATTATTTTTTTATCTCGAGTAGAAAACTACAAAAACATCATCAAATATCGATAGCGAAAGTACTGCAAGCTTGCTTGATTCAGCGGGCCAGGATTTTTGCCATGAACGAAAGACTCGGCAGCAACGAGTACGTAAATTCCACAGTTGTAATTATCCAATTGTGCCCCGATTGCTGATTCGAAACGGCGGATGCGGTACTGCGCAGGTCCATTCGTCGTAAGAATTCGGCGGAGTTTATCGTGTGCAAAACGATAGGCCTCCTGCGCATGGCTGGAAGTCATGGGATCGTAAAAATAAATTTCTAGAGTGCTCATGCGCGCAAACACGCAACACCAGTGGTTGCTGCCGAAAAAATAGCATAGTCGGTACCGTCCTTCGAAAGCATCACTCGTATCATTTCATCCACATCATCCACGCCGATAGCACCAGTGAGTGACGGCAAAACTACGACCACGCGGCTATTGTCTTGAAAAAATCTTTCTAAAGCGAAATGAAGAGCGGCGTCGCTCAATTGCATTCGCCCAGCAAAGTCCACAATATTGACCTGAATACGAATAAGTGACTCCAAGTTAGAAAATACCATAAGAAATAAATGACACCAACGTACTTTCTCGGTTTGAAGTTGAATTGATTTTAGCGCTGGTACAATATCCATGTGTTTCGATATCTGGAAAACTTCTTCAAGTGATTCACCAATGTTTACATCCACCGAGTCTGCCCAATCGATAGCAAATTCAATCTGTTTAATTTTTTCCATAAAACGATGCCACGTGCGCATGAGGTTTAAAGTGGAACTGTCGAAAACTCCGATCTCCGGTACTTGGATCGCAACTTGGTTTTCTGCGAGGCCAGGGGTTTCTCTTTGTAGACGAACGATTTGCGAAGCACATTTCGAAAGCATTGACTTCGGTAGAACAAGAGACAGGTCTTCTACAGGCATGGGCTTGTTTTTGCTTCGATCATCCAGTTTAAACGGTCTGGGTTGCTTGGTCTCTTTCTTAATTTCAAACAATCCAAAACGTTCGACAACCTTCTTCGCTGTACTGAATGTTGCGTCGCTGCACATAATACTCTGCATTGTAGCAAGGCTGACTTGGTCGTGGTACATATGCTAAGTTTCTCTCGCATACTGGGCACTTGCCTTCTGTTTATCTCGCTTTGCCTTTGAGTTTATTTTCGGTCGACCACGTGCTCGTGGTGGACTCGAAATAACAAAGTCAGCACAGCTATCAACATCGTCTTGAGCCTGGACCTGAGTGGCTGGGACATCATCTTCCTCATCATCTTTAGTCGGTACCGCTACAGAATCATCAATATCTCCATTGTTAGATCCAATCTGTAGACCAACCGACTCGTCCACATTTCCATCCATAACATCTTTAGTCGGTCCCGCTACAGATTCATCGCTATCTCCATTGTTAGATCCAATCTGTAGCGCAACCGATTCATCCACATTTCCATCCATATCATCATTTGTTTGCGCCACCGACTGAGATCTTTTTCCGCGCACACCTGGAGACGCTTTACCATCCGAGATCTCAATCACATCTTGACTTGTATGTTCCGTTGACACATGGGGATCCGTTTCGATGGAAATTGATTGCATTTCCAACGCTAATGCAAGTTCACCGTGTTGTCTCGTTGTCAGCATACATTCAATTTTCTTAAGCGTCTCCAGAGCTGCCCGAAACTCGTTGGTACCGAGCTCACTCAGAGCTTGGCTGATTTTAACGCCGACTTCATTTGCTGCCTTGAACTTACGATTTTGATCCCATGGAGTTTTGGCCCGAGGGGGGATCACGTCTTCATTGAACGCTTCGGCAGGGGCATACTCAATTGTTGGCTCGCTCCGTACCAACGAAATTATCCACCGTGAATGTAAAAGGTGAGTAGGTATTACTTGCTCAAAATTCAAAGCCTTGCGAATGTAAAATACATGTCGACATGGCAGAAGTCGTGTTGACATAAACAGACACGAGCATTCCCATTTTGTTTTCTCCACGTTATATTCCACATTGGGTTCATCACGTGCATCATCATCTGTGATCGTGCTCTTAATGAAAAATACGTTCATGATTCCTTCGTAAAATTCATATTTGGCCGCACTCGAAATTGCAAACGTGTACTCCTGGTAAATCAATTCGCATACGTGCTCACTTACTATGTTAGCAACTTGTGTCATTTCTGCGTCGTATGTTGAGTTCCGAACAACAGACAGTTTGTTTACGCGCTGCAAAAAGTCCTTTTCCACGACACTTTGATAATACATAATCGATCCAATGCAGTCGTCGACGCTGGTAAATGAGTCGACAACATCCTTCAGTTGTCTCCATGATGACTCCAGCCGGTTATTGGTGTTGTTGCCAAGTGTAACAGCGTTCTGGCGAGTGTAAGCGCACCACATCTCCTTGCAGTTGTCCCAGTTCTTTGTAAAGTAGGCGTCGAATTTATTCTGGAGTATATGACTTGAGTCGGTAGCGCGACCGTCTGGTGAATGACAGGTTTAATTTTCGCGATCGATGGTGTTACCGATCGAAGCGGTGCTGTCTGTTTCCAGGCGAAGTAGATGATTCATGTACGTCCGGTGCTTCGTGTACTCTTGTTCAGTCTTCGCATACACGAGCAACTCCAGTAGTTCCTTCAGTCTCTCTTTTTTCCATGCTGTAAATCCATATTCATCGTAATTTCTTCTCGAAGCCACTTTATGAGTAATATCCGCGCAGAGGGAAGAGCAGCAGACAAAACAGACATTTCGGTAAAATCCTTGTCAATTATTATGCACTGCACCTTGTGCCAGTTCTCGTTGTGGATCTTGAACGTCTCGATAGCAGTTGAAAGCGTTTCGGCACGCTCATTCTGGATTAGGGCGTGCTGCTCATATTGCCCTTTACCGAAAACGCCGTGTGCCATGAAGCTGAATACCTTGTATTTCGAGGAATTAGTTCCATGCGTCGCGTCGATCAGAAAGACCTCTGGAAGGCGAGAGAAAATGTCACGCATGTGTCTCGTCTGGAGCGTGATACATGTGGCAACATTCTAAATCACACAACACTTTTTTTAATACATATATTTCATTTAATACGTTATATTTCAATTGTTACCTTATCTTGTATCCGTTCCGTGAAGATACGTCCTATGTTTCCTGGCTCTTCTTCACAAAAATCTCTCATCCATCCTCGCAATCTGTCCGCTGACGACGTCACTCCTCGCTCGAGCGTCTTGAGTTTCCTTAATAAACTCGTCATGTCCCGGGCGTTTGGTGAGGCATCTGAATTTTCGAGAATGTATTTTCGAATACTTTTCTTTTTCGCTCCAGACTTGCGAAGTAGATCCACTGTATCCAACACTTCTTGGCTCAGCGCCAACCGGTTGGCAGGATACTGTGCGTATGCAATCTGGAAGAGCCGGTGAGAATGCTTCAAGTCGAAATTGGTGACTGCAACAACAAACTTGTTCTTCTCCTGTCGCCATTGCACACACATGTTGATCTACACACAAGAAAATAAAGATACGTACACATTGAACAAATTGTATACAGACATCTTGCAATAATAACACGAACACGTACCCTTGCCCCACATCCCATGGACCTTACTTCTTGCCGCAGTCGTTTGCCAGATCCTCGGGACTTGTACTCTCCAGCGTGTGTACATTCTAGCGTGCGGGCGTACGCCTTCCACTCATTCGGAATGATTTTAGCATTCGATTTGGTGGCCCCAATACGCCTGTTTCTTTTTTCAACAGAAGTTGAGGAGCGCAAACGAAAGTGCTACAACATATATGTTAAATTACATATTTCCATAAATAAACAAAGCCAATAAGAGTTCGTTCGCACCTGAATTGGTAAATCAAAGAGTAAACATAGTAGAAATACGTCAATAGAGTGAATATCAATACAAATAAAGACAGTAGAAGTTTTTTCACACCTGACATGATCAAACAAACAGCAAATACGTTAGAAAGACATCAATAAAGTCAATACCAATATAAATAATGACAATAGGAGTTGGTTCGAACCTGAATTGGTA
>MIQA02019390.1:0-12183 GCA_001887855.2 Sclerospora graminicola
CACGGGCGACTTGAGGTGAGTAAACGAAGTCGCCGCGACTCCCGGTCAGGGGACTTCCGGTGGGTTAACTTAACCTTCCCCGGGCAAACCAATAACAGCAAGAGGGGACCTTGTTAGCCCTCTGCCGTGAACCAATAAAAGCGACTTGTGTCTAAGAAAGCGAAACGTATACTGATTTATCCTATGTCCAATACTCCCTTTGTGTAACCTACCTCAAATAACACGTCTGACCAGTCATGTACCTTGCCCAACGCAACCCGGCTAACTCCGACTTTGTGTACCAGCCCGGCCGGTACACCGAACCCATATGGTACCAGTCCGAATGGTACATTGTACCCGGCCGGCTCGGCCGGATAGCCACCCATCCGCGCCTCTCGGCCGCTGACGCTAGCAATCCCTTGGCAGTCTCTCCTACGATCCCGGTGCATACTCCTTCCACTAGAACAATACTCTTCTCTCAGGCTCCCTTCTCTCCATCCTTACGAACAGTCCGCCATCTTGGCCGTCCGCCATCCGCGCCTCGGCCGTCAAACCTCCATAGTCCTTCCGTCTGCTTAGCCCGCTTATCCGACTATCCTCGCCCCTTGTCAGGTCCGCCGACTTGGTTTCCAGCCTGGCGCCACCTGGCCGCTGGTAGACTTCATCGGCGGCGACTATCCGGCGCCTACACCCTTGGCCCTCATTTCCACCAATCAGGATGCGCCCTTTGGAAAGTGCCTTACATTATTTTATAAGTCGCTTCACCACAGCCGCCCCTGAGTCGCGACACGGCCGCACAACGGTCGGGACACGATCTCACTCGAACTTACTTGACCCGATACCGCTCATCCATGCCTCGCTTTGGTACGTCATCCCACCACTTTATAACATCTCCATGGACTCGGTCGGTCTCCGCACTGGCTAGCATGCATGCCCACCAATACTGACATTGTCTTGATTAATCTCCAGTCTTGCAAATTGACAAGGCCAACGTCTGCCGTCTTGTTCTCGTGGACGACGACTCGCCTGCCAGCGGAGTGGAGGTCGCACAACCGCCGAAATCGTCTCGCACTCCCGATCTGGTGCTGTCGTCCGCTGACGCCGAGGCCGCGCTCCGCGTTCACGGCCAAGCCTGCGGCGACCGGGACAGACTGAAAGTCGTCGTTTCTTCCCTTCGGGAGGAGCTTCGATCCTGTCAGGACAACTATGAAGCTCTGTTTCAGAGCTTCAAAACTTCTTGCGCGATGTTGGACCGCCTGAACCCCCGGGTCGCCGAACTGAAACTTGGTCGCAAAGCAGCGGAGGATGAGGTGACCCGCCTCAGGGCCATTGTAGGTCAGCTCACGGACGCTCTACAACGAGCGGCCGCGCCATCCACTCCGATCTCCGAGACAGCGGGGATGGAAAAGAGGCTGGACATGTTGACCGCCCAGGTGGATGGCTTGGAGCAGATCCAGGCCGACTTGGTTCGTCAACTCGCCGCTGCCAACCGCCGGGCTGACGAAGCCGCCGCTCGGGGTCCATCTCCGGAAGTAATCGATCTCCAGAAACAAGTGGCCGATCTCGAGTGCCAAGTCACCATCCTGACGGGAGAGCGCAACCGCTTCCGCATGTTGGAAGACGTCGTTGAACCTCTTCGGTCTGCTAATCAGGAATTGGTCCAACGATCCAAGCTTCAGCGTGAGTGCCTCGTCTCTTCTTACGCGATGGCCCAGTTGCTTACAGTTTTTTTTTATCTTCTTGTCACTCCGTAGTTCAACAGTTAGAAGAGCTGAGACAGCAATCTGCCAAAATTCCGGACATGTCTCGGGAGCTTACGCATCTTCGTACCCGGCTCTGCCAGGTGTCCCAAGACCTGGATAAGGTGCGGGACAACCGCGACCACCTGCGCGACTCCCACGCCCAGGCCCTTCGCCAAATCACGGATCTGGAGCGGCAGTTGCAAGAAGCCACTTCTCGGCAACAGGAGTTGCGGTCTGAGCTGTACCGGGCCCGCCAGGAGAATTCCGACGCCCATGCCATACTGGCTCGGGCGGACCGTGTTTGTCATGCCATGCTGGATAAAGAGGATCGTTTTAGGTCCTTATTGTGTGGACTTCAAAACCAGCTCGAGGCGACTCAGAGCCAGGCCGCTCCCCTTTTTCGAGCTCCTCCCGAGGTACGGGAATCCGTCTTGTCTGTCTTGGGAATGGTGGGTCAGTGGAAGACCTCTCCGCCGAACCCAACCCCGTTGCCTGCCGCAGCAGGGTCGGAACCTGAGGAACCTCCCGCCGGCTCCGACTCGCCCCTTGCCAGTCCCAACTCTTCGTCCGTCCCGGCAGGATCGCAGGGGCAAAAACGTCCGGCCGGCTCCAGCCCCTTTTTGGCTGATGCCAGCCCGCCTAAGAAGAGGAAGCAGAGCGAATCCCCGTCCTCGCGCCAATGTTCCCCAGACAAGTCGGACGACGGGGAAGAGCCCGGGTCGGAGAGCGAGGACAGCTTGTTCGCGGAGCGGTCCCCTCTTCCATCCCCTCAATACACTCCCGGTAGAACCGGTCTCACTCCTAGTTCTAACTCTGAAGAGGACTCGGAATCCGAAGCGGCCGCGCCCTCTTCTGAGTCAGCGGCCGCGCCCCCTTCGGAATCGGCGGCCGTGCCCTCTTCTGAATCAGCGGCCGTGCCCTCTTCTGAGTCAGCGGCCGTGCCCTCTTCTGAACCAGCGGCCATGCCCTCTTCTGAGTCAGCGGCCGTGCCCTCTTCTGAACCAGCGGCCACGTCGCCTAATTCTTCTTCGGACTCGGGGTCATCCTCCCCTTCGGTTATCTATGACGATGACGAAGAAGACGAAGATTACGAGACTCAGCAAGTCAACGTTGCATTACTCCGTTCTCGCTCGGATACCCGTCGCCGCCCTTCCCGCTCCGGTAGGCGGACGACGGGTCCAGGGGAATCCGATCAGATCATAGATCTGCAGACTCCGCCGCCGGCAGGTTTTGGTTCCGGGGAACATGACCCGTCCGACCCATCCTTGCTTCCCAGCTTGTCGACGCCCCGGCCGCTCCGGTCGCGCGTAACTCGAGTTCCGACGGAGTGGCCGAGGAGAAAGTAGAAGACAACGACGATGACATCCCGGATCAGTGGTTGACCCCTCCCGACCTGAGTGACTCAGAGGAACCTCTTTCCCAGGCTCCGGCCAAACAACGACGCTCAACCCCGGCCGGGTCACGTACTACACGCCGACCCCACCGACCGGCAGCCAAGTCTAAAGTCCGGAGGAGTACTCTTCCTCTTGCGCCCTCTTTTCCCAAACTTCCGCTTCTATGGTTATCGGAAGGGCGTTTCCCCAGTGGGGCGGATCGGTCTGCCATACTACCTTGGCCAGTCGAGCAACTGGGCAACACCAGCCTGGCTGATATCTCCAGTCCAACTTGCTCAATCTCTGTCCCGTCCGCATCTCTGGTTATTCCCACAATCTTACAAGGCACCATCCCCAAAGACTTGGGACCCTAACCTGATGAAGTCGGGCGCCATCGACACACTCATGGAGACCGAACCCTGGAAAATCTTGCACACCAAGATGCCGGATATGGGGCTTCCATCCGATCCATGGTTCGCGGAGTTCAAAGCGAGACTTCATGATTTCACCGTGGCTCACGCTCGGGCCATCTGGGAGTCTACCCACTTCCTGTACATCTCGGCCGAGAACAAGCGAGCGGACGAGTCCCTCCGCAGGTACTCCCTTGCCCGTAAGAATCGTCGGGGACGAGCTTCCGAGGCGTGGGTCCGTCTGTGTGCGTTCATCATGGCGGGTATCCGGGATGGTAAATGTGACTTGGACCTGTTTCTTTTCCCGTTCATGCTCCATCTACCAAACCGCAGGAGTGGAAATGCAGCGGAAGGAGGGACGTGGTATCCCGGCCTAGGTGCGTTGGATCGGACCACCTCCCTTTCTCAGTCTTTGGCGGCCATTGACCAGCAAGATCCTTGGCGCAATCAATACCGCGCACGGCCCTCCGACCACCCTGGGCTTCGCGTGACTCGGCTCCGAGGCAAGTATAATCATCGACGGGGATGAGTAGTCGGGATGGCTTTAATTCTTCCATTTCTCTCAGTTTTTTTTTCTTTTTTAATACATCCATCTGTTCTTCTTCCGTTCCCACTCCAAACATTCACTGTTGACTACTAACCGTGGTTAGCCCCGCCAGGTCTGTTCGGGGTCCGCCTAGAGGGACCTTTCATTGCCGCAGGGCACTTTTTGGTCCAATCGGGCGTGGACGTCCTGTTCCCAGTCGCGGTCGCTATTTTCCTCTTCCACGGGACGGCTGGATTCGGGCGAGGGACCCTCGTCGCTAGCGGCCGGTTTGATTATCTCCGACAGTCTGTTCATCTCCCCCAATTCGCCCAACAATCCTGGATCCGAAGCGGTGAGTCCGGTCTGATCTCGCATGGCCAAGGTGGCCAGATGGTCTGCGCTGTTATTCCAGTCTCGTTTGACGTGTAGCAATTCGTGCTCCGGCCACCTCCGCAAGGCGGACATAACCCGATCATTTAACAGTCTCAGCCGCGGCGCCTTGCAATCTATCTCTCCGGTGATTTGCCGGATCACTAGGTTGGAATCACCGCATATGATGATCCGCCCCTGTGTCCGGCCAGCTACCAGATCTAGGGATAACAGTAATCCCCTATACTCCGCTTCGTTTACCGTGATGCCAGGTGTGAAATCCGAGGCGGCCGCGACCGCATTCCACTCGGGCAGCTTCCACAAAATGGCACTATAGGCTCCGACCCCTTTCTTTACACTCGCCGACCCATCGAAACTCAAGACCATTAGTTCCTCCGTGGGTCCCACTGTTGGCGGCGGCAATACGATAGTTTGTCGAGGCTGCTTCCGAGGTGCGATCGCTATCAGTGCTTCCTCCACTTCTGCCCTGGGGGTAATGCTGGCAGCCAGTGTGCCCAGTATTTCCTCTTCCCCTTTAGTACACTTAGTAACTTCGAGGGACCACTGAGACAACAGAGCCGCCCATCTCCCCAGCCGACCGTCAATCCCGTTCGCTGTCAAGAGCCATGATAGGGTCGACCGTCTGGAGAGTACCTTGATAGGCCGAGACACCAGCATCGTATAACACACATCAAAGATCCTTAATAGAGCCAGAACTTCTTTATCCACCAACCCATAATTAACTTCATTAACTTTCAAGGTCCGGCTCGTGAAGGTCACGGGACAGTACACTCCGTCATGATCTTGCACGAGAGCGGCCGAGATGGCCCACTTGTTAGCGTAGATGATGACCACCGGAGTCTTATCAACATCGAAATGTTTCAGGACCGGAGTGGTCGCCATCTTCGCCTTTAACATGCCAAAGGCCACCATCGCTCGGGTCATATGATCGTCCGGGCCGGCCGCGTCGGGGTTCGGCGGCCGGTCGCTTGTCTGGGCAGACAAGGGCGCTTCCCCATTGGCTGAAATACCCGAAAAGTGCGCTTCCTCATTGGCCGAAATACCCGAAAAAGGCGCTTCCTCTTTGGCTGAGATATCCGAAAAGGGCGCTTCCTCATTGGCTGAAATTGCCGGCCCGGCTTGCGTCTCCGCTTGCCTATCCTGCTCTCTCAGCTTATGGTAATCCACCTCCCGCAACTCATACAAGACCGCCGCATAGACTGCAAAATCCTCGATGAACCGACTGTAATAATTCAGGCTCCCCAAAAAGGATTGCATAGCCTTTAGGGATCGTGGGAAAGGCAGATTACTCAAGGACTCCAAATCCTTCGGATTGGCCTCCAATCCGGCAATCGACACTTGATGACCCAGATAGGTCACCTTAGTCTTTCCCCAGAAACTCTTAACCACACTAATCGAAAGATTCCACTTTTCACACGTAATCATCAACTTCTCCACTTTGTCACACAGTAAATCCCAGGTAGTTGCCGTAACGAGAATGTCATCAATGTAAGACCGCCGCCCCAAAACTGAAGGTTTTGGGTCGGGGTCCGGGTCACCTTCGGCGAACACATCCCCGACCAGAGCCGGATCTTGATCCGCCTTAATTTTGAAGTGTCCGTACAGCGCGTTATCTATCAACCGTTGATAAATCTGCGGAGCATTCTTCAGACCGAACGGCATCCGGTTCCACTCGAACAACCCGAAAGGCGTCACGAATGCAGAGATCTCCCGTGCACGATCGGTCATAGAGACCACCCAGAATCCGCTGGCCATGTCCAATGAGCAATACCACAAAACTTTATCCAAGTCCTCCAGCAGGTCGTTTATCAGCGGCATCGGATAAATCATCAGCTTAGTCAGCCGGTTCACCAGCCGGTAATCGATGCACAACCTTATGTCCACCCCATTCTTCTTAATAATAATTACAATGGGCGAAGCCCATGGCGAGGTGGACGGCTGAATTATCTTGGTGGCCAGCAAACCCTTGATAAGCTCTGACAGCTTTTCCCGATATTGGGGGGCGACTCTTCGGCATCTCTGTGCTACCGGCTTGGCACCTCCCACATCAATATCACAAACCGCCCCATGGGCGGCCGGAGGAAGTGCGTTCCCTGGTCCGATCAACAGATGTCGTCTTTTCCATATAATATCCTTCAATCTGCTGATCTCCTCCGGGGTGTTCACATCCGGGTCTCCCACTTGTAGATCGTCGATAGTGACTGCTGGGGGGCAGGGGGTCACCTCAGGTAGCACCGCCATCTGCTCTTCCATGCCTTCAACGTATAGTTCGCCCCCTTCATGAATGCAGACTTGATCGGCTTCGGCCGCTTCGGGATCCTGCTCGGCCGGCTGGGCCGATCCGCCTTCGGTTATTTCCGAATTCTGCTCGGCCGGCTGGGCCGATCCGCTTTCACTTCGGTCGTCACAACCGTCATCGGGGCTGACCGTATATGCAACTCTGCTTGGTCCTTTCTCCCGACTCTGTCGTTCGTCCGTCTCCCTCTGAGTGGGCAAAACCAGTTCCGCGATCGGGGCGTAGCTTCGATCAATACATTCGGCCGGGTCCGGCGACGGCCGGCTCCGCGTCAATATTTTAGAAGGGGTCCGGTACTCGGGTTTATTCACCATCGGAGTCTGGTCCTCTTCTAATTCTTCCTCTTCGCTGACCAGATCGGTGGTTGCCTGAAAAGCCAGGTTTTGCCACTCGATATAGCGTCTTGAGCCAACAGTGACATAGCCCGGCCGGCGGGGCACTTTATCCTCGGCCAGCCACATTCCAATAATCACATCTTCATGCAAGGTGAGGGTTTTTTCAGAGATGTTGGTCACGCTTATGAAGTTGAGATGACCACTCCCTTTAACCACAGATGGTACCCAACACTCGCCCCTTGTCAGCCATAACTTGCTCCGTCGGTCGTGCGGCCGTAACATTACTTCCACCGCCTTTCCCACTGGCACCGTTACAAACTGACCTAGCTTGAGGAACTGGACGTAGGCGCCATATAAGGGCCGCCGGCCGGCCAGCTGAATCTGTACCTCGTCCGGCAACGTCAATGTTCCATGCGATAAGTCCAGCCGTATACCGGCCGGGACCATAAAATCCATGCCCAAAATTGCATCCTGCCCGGCCAACTTGCCTACCCAGGCGGTAAAGTAATATACCAACGACCCAGCTAACGTAATCTTGACTCTTGTCCTTCCTTGGGTCATGTACGAACTCTCTCCAATGCCTATACATTCCTGCCGCTTCGTCTCGTCTATCTCACACCCCACCTTACGAGCAAAGGTGGTGTCTACGATAGACACTTCTGCGCCAGAGTCGAACAACATGGTAGCTTTCTGGTTATTGATTTTTCCATCCGCCTTGGCCTGCTTGAACCATTTATCCGGCGAGTGATACTTCCAATAACCTCGCGACTCGCCAGGTAACAAGTTCAATTCCATTCGCACTTCAGACCGGGAATACTCATCCGTCCGTATACTGCTCACCAGGAAGGGGTCAGCCGTACCGGCCGGGGACCGGGTGACGTAATCGTCAAACTTACATGTATTGTCGGTTATCCTTTGCTTTGCTTCTTGATTATCCTCTTTACCGACATATGCATAGATACTAACACTAGACCGCTCGGCTCGAACCAGATTCCAACCTGGCGAGCGATCTAGTTTAACATCTTTTCCGCTCCGGGCGGCAACATTCCAGCATGCTTGGTCGGGACGTACCACTTCTTCAACAGGTTGTAGAATTCTTCCATTGGGCACAGTCCCGCCTCATGCACCTCCCCGCAAGCCTTACACGTGAACAGACAGTGTTCCGCCGGGTGTCCCTTCCTCTCGCACTTCTTGCACGTCAGCCGCTTCCAGCAGCTCCGGTCGTCATGCTTGATGGACCCACAGTGGGTGCACTTGCGCTTAGGGTAATCCTGGTCAGCTCGAGCCGGAAAACTCTTCGACTGACCGGAATCGGCTGGCAGCCTGGACGGCTGACTGGCTTCTGCCGAGAAAAGGTACCGATACTGTTCCTCCTCAGACTCGCCCCCAGATCGCTGATACTCCTCTTCCGAGCTGGTCGCGTCTGACTCTCGGGCGACCATGCGGACGGCTCGGGCCGTCCTGGTAGATGGCGGCCGGCCTCCTTGATCCGCGTTAAATCGGGACTTGAAACGGCCGGTTCCAACTGCTGCCTTGGGGCCTTGCTTCTTCGCCCTTAGGTACGTGCGCAACGTCACTTCCAGCTCCGTCGTATTCTTCACCTGCAGTAACGCCAGCTGGTTTGCCAGCTCCCGATCATCCAACGTGCTGATGAAAAGTTCCACGTGTTCGCGGGCAGATTCCGACCGGCTGGTATCTTCTTTAACAGGAATACCCGCTCTCATGCCAGCGACATTTAAACGATGGAGATACTCCAGGGGGGTCTCATCCGGTCGCTTCTTGGAGTGGAAATATTGTCGCGCCGCTGACATTCCAGCTCCGCAGTATTGCTCCTCGAACGCACCGGCCAGTCCCCTCCAATTTCCTCGGGTTTCCCGGCTGAGCTGTTGGATCCAGTGTTTCGCTGGTCCCTTCATCAAATCCCCGAAGATCAGGCATTTCTCATAGTCCGACGTCCGGTCTCTGAGAAATGCCGACTTCGTCTTGCTCAACCATCCTCGGGCCTGGTCCTCGTCCGCGTCGCGTCCGGTGAAATCTTTCAGCTCGGACGTGGCCGACATTCGCACCCTCGTGATCGCTCCCGAATCCGCGTCAAACGCTTGGGCCGAGGCCATATGGGCTCGGCGGGCCATCCCCAGATCCAAGTCATCCGGATCGTAATGGTACTTGGCCGACCTGACGGATTCCATATCCACGTCGCTGAGAGACAGCTTTCTGTTCGTGGGCCGACGTCCGGTCCGGCGACCTTTCTGGCGGCTCGGTGGGGCGGCATGGGGTTCACTTTGCTTGGACTGCACCGACTCCATTTCTTCATCACTCGACTCCCTCGCATAGTACTGGACTGGTTCGGGGGCCTGTGTTCCACGACGAGCAGGCTGGTCCGGTGATTTCGGACTGCCGCGGCTGGCGCTCAGCCGACGTTGCTCTTCCAAGTATCGCTCCATCATCGCCGAAAACATGTTTTGCAGGTGATCCGGCACCTGAGGAGCGACTTGAGGAGCGACTTGAGGGGCGGCTTGAGGGGCGACTTGAGGGGCGGCTTGAGGGGCAGCCGGGCTGCCAGATTGGCATTCCTTCTTAACCCGTCCATCCGCGTCTTCGTCTTCCTCCTTCGGGTCTGGATCCGCCGTCGCTGTCCGCCAGGCCTGTACGCTGTACTGGCCGGCGTTCTTCCGCTCGGGCGTACCCGGATCCTCACGTCCTCCAAGTCTCATGGCTGTCGCCACACGCGCTGCTCCCCTTGGGCCAAGCGTCATGCGGGTGATACCCACCGATGAATCAGATGAGTCCGCCTCCGAAGGGGCAGACTCGTACTGCGAAGAGCCTGAGTGTATACCGGCCGGTTTGCTTGTCGCCGGCGGCGTGGACGGCGCCACTCCAGTCGTAGCTGTCATCTTTTTCGACGGCGGCGAGCAACCCACTAGCGGTACCAAGTGGTCGTGCAGGGCGCTGGACGCCTCCTTCAACTTGTCCATCTTCAGATCAAACAACTCGTTCGGATCAAACACGCCGGTGTTGATGCCGGCTTGTTTGAGTTGGTCGAATAGTCCTCTAATGAGGGACACGTGGCCGTCTGAGAGAGTTGGGGGAGAGACGGGACCTTTCAGTCCGCCTATGATCTTCGGCCGTGTTATTTTTAGTACCTTATCCGTCCGCAAGAATTGCCCCAACTCGTGAAGATGGAAGGCACGCTCCAAGTCGATATCCGTCGATAGGCCGTCCTGCTTCTCTTCTTCCTCTTCGAATCGCGGTTTGTCTTTGTAGGTCGGATAATCCAATTCCTGCCAATCCGGTTTCTTTAGGGGTAGGGGGGCCAGATCGCGACTTGGTCCCGATCCGGCCGGCTTCCCACTCCGGTCGTATCCGACTTCCGCTTTTTCTTCCTTTATCTTTTCTTTTATATCCAAAATATGCATTCGTTCGTTAGGATCATGGTCGGAACCATGATCCTTCCTCGGACTATGGCGACTTGCACCATAGTCCGATCCGGCTCCATCCGTGTAGCGGCCGGCACTGCCATAGGTAGTACCGTAATCCGCCCCCGGCGGAGCCTCTAGGGGAGTAACTTCTTCTTTAATGTCAACCTCGAACTCCCCCAATCCGAGGCGACCATCGCATCCTTCCATCTTCAGCAGCATTGGGGGCGATATGCCTTCCCCCAATGCACCCGACACAACATCGTCAACAAATTTGACAGGTTTAGGTCTTTCGCCCGCTAGGGACTCGCGGTGATATCCAGGGTCCGAATCCGGGCACGCGCACCATTGTGGTGTAGTCGCTCTCACAAAATCTTCCTGAGACGCGAACACCCACGGGGGTCCCAGACGACTGACTACCGGAGGGGGTACTCCGTCCATCCGAGTCAGGACCCGATCCGGCTTGAGGCCGGCTGGATCGGTCGCTTCCATCCGCTTGATCGCGACTGCTCGAATGTTGCATGTTAAAAGCTCACCTTGTGTACCCGTCAGTACTGGGTGGTTAGCTCTCTTGATGGACCCTAGGGCGAAAAGTGTAAATCCGTCCAACAGGGAGATGAAGTGTAGGACTAGGGTAGCTCCTGGGCGGAAATCGTCACCGGGGAGCTCGTTGGGTAATATACTTGAACTTTGTATAGTGCCGGCTGGGCCGAGAATAGTCGATCGGCCAGCTAAACCAATATGACACTTGAAGTTTGTATAGTACCGGCTGGACCGAGAATAATCGATCGGCCAGCTAAACCAATAACAATGAAGGGCGAATCCAAATGTGTAAGCGAGACAGATACAACTCCACACTCTTCCACAGAAAGCCAAATGTCACCACTTCCCAATACTTAATACCGTGTTCAAAACACGGGCGACTTGAGGTGAGTATACGAAGTCGCCGCGACTCCCGGTCAGGGACTTCCGGTGGGTTAACTTAACCTTCCCCGGGCAAACCAATAACAGCAAGAGGGGACCTTGTTAGCCCTCTGCCGTGAAACAATAAAGCGACTTGCGTCTAAGAAAGCGAAACGTATACTGATTTATCCTATGTCCAATACTCCCTTTGTGTAACCTACCTCAACAACACGCCTGACCAGTCATGTACCTTACCCAACGCAACCCGGCTAACTCCGACTCTGTGTACCGGTACGGCCGGTACACCAACCCCAAATGGTACCAACCCGGCCGGTACACTGAACCCATATGGTACCAGTCCGAAAGGTACATTGTACCCGGCCGGCTCGGCCGGATAGCCACCCATCCGCGCCCCTCGGCCGCTGACGCTAGCAGTCCCTTGACAGTCTCTCCTACGATCCCGGTGCATACTCCTCCCACTAGAACAATACTCTTCTCTCAGGCTCCCTTCATTCCATCCTCACGAACAGTCCGCCATCTTGGCCGTCCTCTATCCGCGCCTCGGCCGTCAAACATCCATAATCCTCCCGTCTGCTCTGCCTGCCGGTCCGATTATCCACGCCCCTGGTCAGGCCCGCCGACTTGATTTCCAGCCAGGCACCGCCCGACCGCCTACAAGGGTGCCGGGCAGTCCCAAATTGCATCTTATTACTGGCCGGTCTGGGCATCCGGCTTAGGGTGACATTTCAGCCAATCCGATGCGGGCATCCATCATCATTAGTCCGTTAACTTCTGGAGCACTTCACCACATAT